>JARHVA010000506.1:3400000-3497500 GCA_037957365.1 Torreya grandis
AAAAGACCTTTCTATGATTAAACATTTTCTTTCCTTTCATGAAAAATATGGGGGAAACTTCCCTGTAGTGAGGTAGTTAGCTATATCAATGAACCATGGAGATTCTGCTGAAACAACAAACAAATGTTCAACTAGAAAATCATCCTCCACTAGTTCTTCTTCACTTGAAGTGTTAAGTCTAGATAAGAAATCAACAACGTTAAATTTCCCTATTTTATCTATAATGGTTATATCAAATTCTTGTAAAATTAATAAACATTTGATAATCCTACCTCCCACTATTGGTTTTTTAGTAAGGTATCTAATAGATGAATCGCCTATATAGATAAACACCTTGTAGCCTATTATATAGTGTCTAAATTTGTTTATTGCATGGACTACAACAAGGAACACTTTTTCATTTTTGGTGTAGTTTTATTTAGCAAGTGTCATATTTTTTCTAATGTAATAGATAGCATGCATGTGATCATCCTCATATTTTGGTCCCAAGACTACAACCATTGCTATGTTGGAAACATCTATATATATGTGGAAAGGTTGTGTCAAATATGGTCCTTTTAATACTGGAGTAGTATTAAGTTTGAATTTGATAGTCTCAAAGGCTTGTTGGTAATCATTACTCCATATAAACTCATTGTCCTTTATGTTAAAAGAAAAAATAGGAGTAACTATTTTGATAAAGTTGTCTATGAAGTGTTTGTAATAGTCAGCATGTCCTGAGAAACTTTTAACCTCTGTTTATGTGTGTGGAATGGGTAGTTTGGATATTATCTCAACTTTCTTGGGATCTACTTGAATGCCTTTTTCAAAAATATGATGTCCTAACACTATTCCTTGATCCATCATAAACAAGCATTTTTCATGACTTAATGATAATTAATGTTCCTCACATCTTGTCAAAACTCTTTATAAATTAGTAAGAGCCTCTTCATAGGTTTCTCCATGGATAATGAAATCATCCATGTAAACCTCTACATAGTCATTAGTGAGGTCAAAAAATACTGCCAAGACTACTCTTTGAAAAGTTGTTGGAACATTACAGAGTCTAAATGGAAGTAATCGATAGGCTAAGGTTCCCCAAGGATAAGTAAATTTAGTTTTATCTTGATCTTTAGTTGCTACTATTATTTGGTTGTATCCACTAAACCCATCTAAGAAAGAGAAATATTTTTTCCCTGTCAAATTGTCAAGAACTTTATCAATGAAGGGCAAAGGAAAATAAGATCTTGAAGTTGCTTTGTTAAATTATCTATAATCCACACATACACACCATTTCCCATTATTTTTAGGTATAATTACAAATGGTGAAACCCATTGGCTTTTTGAGATGGGGTAAATAAACCCCATATCTAGCAGTTTTTTAATTTCTATTTTGACTATGTCTTTCAATGCTAGATTTATTCTTCTTTATGGTTATTTTACTAGTTTTATTGATTCTATATAGATATGATGTGTGCATACACTTGGGTGAATCCCCTTCATGTTAGTGTAATCCCAAACAAATTACATGGTGTGTCTTTTTAAGAATTCAAAAATTTGAACCTCCTCATCATTTGTTAACCAACTATTGATATTCAAGACTTTTTCTAGGTAACACCATGAGAGGTTTAGTGTCTGGATGATTAGATTCCACTTTCTTACATTCAATCATTAATGAATTTAGAGGGCATGGATGAGGATGTAACATATGGAATGTGGTTATGTTTTTAAAAAATCATTCTCTAGGAGGAATAGCTCTTGCTAATGGGCAATGGAATACACTCAAGAAATGGGTCTATTATGTTTCTGTCCAATTCTAAATACTTGATTGACTCAGCCTATGATCATATGATGAATAAGTAATATAAGGATTGAGAGAATATGCCACTAGTAAGTCTTTACAATCCATAGATTTTGGACTAGCACAGTCCGTAGATTCTGGGCTGGTAGATATTTTTGCTAAATGGTCATGTTCTTCATAATCTAGAATTATTTATTCACTCAATTCTTATAAATGCTCTTTAACTATGATTGTGGCCAAATATGAAAGGTCATTTTTTATGTTGTCTAACTTTTCTACCCAAAGTTTTTCTATGTGGTTTACTGATGTTTTGCAGGGGGATACAAAGAAATGCATTTAGATTTTAAACCATTAGAAATGGTCATGTCTCCTAACCTGTAATCAATTATTGCTACCACAGTAGCTAGCCACAATATTCCTAGGATTAGAGGATATCCTAAATTATTTGTTTTGGGTTTCATCACCATAAAATCAATTGGATACTCCCAAGACTCAATAAGTACTGCAACATTATGTATGGTTCCTTCTAGTTTAGTCACATATTGATCTATGATTTGAAGGATGGTAGAGGTAGGTTGCATTTTCATGGAAGATAGTGTTTGGAGAGTATCATTCATAATGACATTAATTTTTGCTTTTAAATCCAATAGAACATTGGGTATTTCCTTTCCTTCTATTGTGACTATTATGATTAGACTACCTAGGTTTGCATACTTGGGTATTAATAATTTTTTTACTAATAAGTCAACAATCTTACCATCAACGTGTATGGTTTTTGGATACTATTTATTTCTTCTAGGTGTTTTGATGCACAAATTCTTAATGACTTTATTTAACTCAGGAATATCCCTAATATCTTGTAGTAGGGGCACCTTAATATTAATCTTTTACAACTCATGGATCAGGTCTGTTTCTTATTTAGTCTCAATCTCTTTAATTTCTTAGGGAAAGTAACTACCGATATAGTAATATTTTCCTTGTGTTTATTGGTTTTAGTTTTCTTCATGTTTGGTTGAGATAGTTTTGTTTCTTCCTTTTCATTTGTTACTTCAAAATTAAGGATTGGAGATTCCTTTATAGTTTTTTGACCTTAACTGAATATCAAAGTAGTCAATTACTCCTACATTCATTATGTCTCCTTGTTCATTGACATAAATAAGTGCTAACTACCTATTTTTTGGATTGGTTAATGGTTGTGTAGGCATTGGGGGTTGATTAAATTTTTGTAGATGTTGGACAAAAGGAGGTGGCATTATAGTTGGTTGCTATGGTGGCCTTCTTGGTTGGTTATAGTGTTGATTGGGATTCCATTATGGGTGTGGATGTTTTTGGGGCACCCATGATTATTGTGGAAACATACATGATTGAGGCAATACCCATTCTTGTCCTGGCCATAAAATTTGAATAGATGGTAGCTGAGTTTGTCCCCACATAGGTGGAGGCATTGGAACATTCCATGGTGCTATCCAAGGGTTAGCTAGATTTTTGAACCAAACTATCCTTGGATATAGTTTTGTGGAATTTTTTTTTGCCTTTGAATATGGTTTAGCTCTTCTATGGGTTAAACATTTGGTTTTATCTAAATTTCAAAAGTAGGCAGGTAGGCAAAATGGTTTGTATAATGGTCCTTTCCTTCACAAATTTCATAAGATGTTTTATCTAAAGGACAATCTCTGAGGGCATGTTTCAACCTACACTTAGGACAATATATTGCCAATGGTTTTATTATATTGGATTTATCCTGAATTCCATCCAATGTAGTGTTTAGTGTGACCAAAATGTTTGTTTTTAGATTAGAAAATTCTTCTATTAATTTTCCTAGTTCATTAGATTTCCCTAGTATTCCTCTCCTAATCCTTGGTTTTGTTTAAGAGTAATTAGTACAAAGCTTAGACATCTGATGAAAGGCTAGTCTATTTATGTCTCTTCCACCCATTAGGTTTAATGTATCTCTAGCTTCTTCATCTAATCCCTTGAGGAAAATAGTTTTCAAGACTTCCTTAGTTAGTGGGTAACTACTCTATTTATGAATAAATATAAATCTATCCAAATAGTCTTCCGAGGACTCATCTTCATTTTGTTTGATTTTTAAATAAATATTCATTTATTTCTCTTACCCTATAATAATCTTGATATTTATTCAAAAATTTAGTTTCCATTTCTTCCCATGTATGAATGGAATTACTTAGCAAGCCCATGAACCATCTCATGGCTGCATCTTTGAGTGTAGATGGAAACAATTTTAGTTTTTGATTGTATGTTATATAGTCAAAAGTTTGACAAAGTAACTTAAATTCAAATAGAAACTAATCAGGGTCTTCTATGGATCTTCCCCAAAAATTTGTAAAAATATCAAGATAAATGTTTTTCATGGAAGTTTGGTTCATAGGATCTGAAACAATGGGAAAGGAAAAAGTCCTTCCTTATTCCATGCCTTTTTGGTTTTGTTATTCAACCATGTCTTCTTCTTTTGATGGTTCTTCAAAACTAGGATTAGCTTCCCAATGAACATTTGTGTAATTGTTTTAGGGTTTTTCAAATTCTTCAAAACTTTCTTTAGTTATAACTTTTTTAAATTCTTCTTCTAAATCTTTTGTAGCCTCAAGATAGTCCTTTCTTGAGAGTGGATTTTATGGGTGAATTCCTCCTATAGGACTTGGTTGTGGAAATGTTCTAGTTCCAAATAAGATTTTAGGAGAATCATAAATATGAGATTCAATAGCTTATTCAATGATTTCATCTAAAGATGCTGAAGGACTTTCTTCTTTTGTTTTTGCAGGGTATTTATGAACAAATGGTCCTTTAGAATCTCTAGGTCAGAACATAAATTGATTTATCTTTATATGATTTTTTTGTTTTTATGTTTTTTTAACTATAGATCAATAATATTTACCTTAATAACACCTAAGAAGTCCTCAAAAATGGAACCAAAAATGATGAGTGTCATTTAAATCTTCATTTAATCAATCTTCTAGAGTGATGTCTATCAAACTAGGGCCAGTGTCTAAAGCTATCTGTAGCAAGGTTTATGGTGGTAGATATATAGGTTGGTCTTGGGGGGGTGTTTGGTAATTATAATCTAACTCTTAAAAATTAAAGTATTATTTCAAACTAATTACTTCATAATTACTAAAAGAGGAAATTACATATCAAACCAAATTAATTCAATCCTTTTGCTTTAAAATCAAAATACACTTAGTCTACTTCACACTTTTCTTGACAATGTAAACACTCAGCTTGGAAAATAAATATGATACTAAATCACACTTTGTATTAAATCATTATTTTGACTATTTGAACAAGAAATACTAAATCTAAATCACACTTACTTTGAAAGGAAATAACCCTTGTAATGTAAATCTTAAATTTACTTCTTATAGATCACTCATTGATGCATGTATTGAAAATATTCAAATTATCTAATTTTGAATAACGAAATTAATATAAACATAAAACACCATAAAAAAATTCTTGGTTTTGAAGAGAGTGGGCCCTTGCTATTCTTAGAATTAAGAACAAATTTTACTCAGTGCTGGAGCTAGAATTATATTTCATTGATCTATAGAAAGCTAGAACATTACTTCAAGATTAAAATATATATGAAACTCCCTGGGTAACAACTATATATATTACTCTTTTTCTAAGATAAAAGACTTACATATTTATGCCAATAAAGTCAAACTTAAAATAGTATACAATTAAATAAAACTACTTAGTCAATTTGTTTATCCCTAAGATAGGGGATTTAGATTGATCAAGATCCTAGAAAATCTCTCTGTCTTGATGAGATAGTTGTATTATTCCTATAATAGTTTGATATCTATATATATAAAATACATCAAGATTGAATCCCTTAAAAATATGAAGTGAGTGTCTATTAGACATGGTTTTAGGCAAGATTCTAGCTAGAGTAATCTTTTTCTTTTAGATAGATTATAAACTCACATAATCCTTAGCTTTGAAACCTGCAGAGTCTATAGAGTTAGACCTACAGAGTCCATAGATTAAGACCTATAGAGTATATATATTTAGGCATATAAAGTATATAGTTGAGTTTGTGTTATCTTTATCAAACCATTGATGATGATGACTTCTTTGATGTTCTGCATTTTGAACCAACCTTCAGTCTAGGATTTGTATACACATATAGCCACTAGCTGAGTCTATAGACATGGATTTAGTTAGTCTGAAGCTATGGACTTGGTAAGTTTGTAGCCCAAAATATTCACTAGAATGAGTCTATGGTTTTTAAAATATTGGATTCAAAACTAAAACTTCTAAAAAATACCACTTCTTATCATCTTTCTACATATTCTTCAAGATTCAAACACTAAAACATGCTACTTGTTGAATGAGAAATGATGACTCAAACTTTGGTTTGATATAAATGAGATAAAGTATCTAATTTCCATGCTAAATTTAGTTAAAAGTCTAATATTTACATAAGGCTATATCCTTAAAGAGATGAAATGAAGGAAACACCATGTTAATAATGAGCCATATTTATGGCTCATCACTATGGAAGAAGCTAATTAACAAGATACATGAGAGGGTCTAGTCTCTTTGTGCCCACTCCATCTATAATATTTCAATGGAGTGCTACCAAAAATTTGTTCCTTGAGGGGTGTTGTTTGAATTTTGGGTATTAGAGCATTAAATACCTTCAATTCATGGTGTGCATAAAATATGACACCCCTTGACAAATAAGGATAACTCCTCCCTTGTTGTCCCCATAATTTTGACTAAGTATTGTCCAAATTTGGGGTGAAATTGGCATAGTGTGGAAGGATCATGGCATGAAATTGATAGGCACATAATCATTATGGCATGAGACTTATGGGGTGTAAGAGGATAATGGCACAAATGAACCAGTGTGAGAGGACCTAGTCAGAAAGGAATGAGTCACGAGGAACCTAAGGATGTAGGACTCAGAATAGTAGTAGAATACTAGGGGAGCTCATGGGAAGTGGGAATAGTTGGAATAAAGATTCATATGGGTCACTCTAACCTTATTGATAGGAATTTTTTTAGCAACTCGTAAGGAGATACATGGAAGTAAAGATATAGCATAGAATGAGGATATAAGGGCTGTAGATTCCTAGATCTTTAGGAAGAAATGATTGTTAAGTGCCATGACTCTCAGTCTATTGAGAGTTCATTGGCCAATTATTCATGCCATTAATGATTGAAAACACTTGGTCAGGGTAAAAAAGTATAAATACCCTTATTATAAAGAATTATGGGGATAAATGGATTATGAGATGTGATTGTGATAAACATATACCTTCTGTGGGTTAAGATTAATATATGAGAATATCAAGTTTTTGATAACTTCTTGTTTTTTAATGAATGATGGTGTGAATTAAGTGTTGGATTATATATGATTTATATCCTATCACATTTTATTTTCTAAGATAACTAATGAAATAGAAAATGACAATATTATGTGCAGTAATATTAATTGAACCTAAAACTCAAAGGATCAATGTAGTCTATTTATGCTTTTATATAATACCTATTTGATTAGCATAAAGATGACTATGAACAAGTTATCTAAACTGTGAAACAAAACCTATGGGAATTGGTGTTTTTCTATGCACTTCGAGTGATCATGAAAGATATAAATCTTATGTGAAAGGGCATACATGCTATCTTGTTGGGATAGACTTTAGTGTTAATCTAGAATGATAAAAAATAACCCAACATTTTGGTTGAATTGTCAGGACTTGAAGCACTTGAATCACAGTCATGGAAAAATGTTTGAGCACATTACACTAGAGAATATAAAAGAATGGGTTACCAGTGTTGAAGATAAATTTTTAGTTCCTTATCTTGAGCCAAGAATCTCTACAAGATAGTGGGTATAATAGAATCTCTACATTGCATTGTGTAGAACTTTATTTTTGGAGGAACTAGTTCATTTACATGATTGGTTGATATCATATGCTTAAAGATGATCAAGGAATCTTGGAAGGAGGCAGTCTTGGACACTAGAATGGAAAAGGGTTGTAGCATGACTTGGATCCCCATGGACATGAGCAGTCAAATTTTGGTAGAAAGGAATTCTAAATAGTTACGTTCTATAGTATGTTGTAACTTCTTATTCATGATCTAAAGAATCCAAGTTCTAGTTCTTTTGAGAACCACATGGTCATTATATTAAGTTTTTTGCTTTTGAAATTAAGAAGTTATTTATTGATCTTGAACTTGAAACTATACCAATGGAGAGCTAAATCCTCTTGTGCATGAGCCACACATTTTTAAGGGAGATAGAAGTTAGTAGAAGAGTATGGGTTTAAAATGGTAGTCAGCCAGTGTGCATTATATAAATAGAAGTATGATAAAGCTCGACAAAGGATTTTAAGAGTTAGTAGTGTGAGAAGAGACTGAGAGAACTCAAGGAGTGTTGTTAGGAGTCACAGGGAAGTAGAAACACATGAGGACCCCATCAAATTCAAGCCACATTTTATGCCACTTCTATCCTACAAAGGAGAAATAAGATAGATGGTAAGAACTGAGGAACCAAGTCTGAACCAACCAAGTTCCCCCACCATAGTGCTCATTCATGCTTTTGAGTTAGATAAAGTACACATATGAAATTGGGATATAGAAAATTTGGAATCAAAAATTGAACTGATAAGGGATACTAAAACTAAGCCTTTTTATGATCATTTAGACTTAACACTCTTTTTGTCTTCAATGGAATTCTATGGCACTAATTGGGATGTTTGGTAGACCAAGCCTACAAAGATAGAATATAGGCCCCAATTTGAGTAATCGATCATCTACCATACCTCACATCACAAGCACTTCTTTTAGAGGTACTAGAGGTAGATTAGGAGGTGGTATAGGAGGTAGTGGACTTCCTCCTCAAGGGGATAGGGTTGAAGGTTCCTAATAACTACTTATTCAAGGACCTCAACTAACTATAGTGTATTATGATATGAAATTGCACTTAACAAAGTATCAAGGTATGAAGAATACAACTGAGCATGTCCATAAATGCAAATTGATTTGGAAGGCATGAGGAATTACATCATGTAAGTGTAAGGCCATATAGTTTACAACTATGCTTTTGGAGTGCATGCAAAAATGGTATCACAAGTTCAACCCTCAAAAAGTGGTGTTCAAATATGACCAACTAAAGACAACCTTCCTTTAGGAGTTTGACATTCCTAAATTTGAGTAATAGTGCATATCAGCATTGAAGGACATAAAGCAAGGACTCACTGAAAGTGTGCATGAGTATGATGCAATGTTTAAAACTTTGTTATCTAAATTATCATTTGAAATTAAAATTTATTAACATGTGCAATTGTTTATGGGAGTATTTTTGTTGCCTTTCCATCGAACCTTATCATAGAGGACATTCACTAGTCTGCACAAGGTTTTGGAAGCTTCTCTCCATGCTGAGGTAGTTGGAGGCATTGATATTGGGATCAATCCATTTATGGAGGCCCAAATAGCCTTAATCAAATTTCAAATTGAAAATTTGATGACTAATAATGCAAATGAAACATGAAATGGTGTTTGGTGTATAGACTATGAATATGAAGGGCATACACAGAGCAATTGTTTGTGCAATAACATTTTCATGGTATTTAAAAAAAATGTGAAATTTGTCATGAAGAATATGATATAAGATCTTGTAATATAATGTGGTGAGCTACACACACTAAGGTGTCTAACTATTTCAAGATCTATGATTCTTATACTCATGACACTAACAACTGTCATTTGATTAGTGACATCCATGAAGCTTGAGTGTGTGGCACATGCCAAACCTAGTAGAGAATACTCAAGAAAATGGTGGATTCTATGGGAGAGGATGAGGGTGAGGATGAAGAGGTGGTCATTTCCAACCCAAGACTTGTTACAAATGTGGGTCTCCAGACCACTATCAAAGGGATTGCCTAGATTACCCAATGTGTGCTTTTTATAAAAAAGACCACCAATTAGAAGAGTGTCCTGACTTATATGTGGATATCACCAAGGAGAGAAATGAAAAGGGCATCTAAATGATTCAAATTGATAAACCAAATTGGTGTGTATTCCTAACCATCCATATAGTTCAATAGGTAAACATTACCACCCAAAACGAGGGATAAACCCAATCGACAACTAATCCTATCAAGAAAGTACAATGGGAAGGACCATGAGCCGAAAAGTATCCTAATTTTCAATAGCAAAAGGATGTACTATAAGATATGATGGTACTCATATGATAAATTTAGGGAGATATTTAGTTCCTCAAAGTCAAATATGTAATGTAGTGTGCTATTGTGAAAAGGGAAGCTAAACCTCAACATGTGACACAAGATGACTTTTAGGAACTATACAAACATATGTTGGATGAGGATATTGTCCCATATCTCAATGTTTGGCTTAAAATTTAATCCCAAATACCAAATGAGGTTCCCCCTCATGTCCCTAGGCAAAGTGAAGATCACTATTTAAATGATGCTCGATGATAAGACACTCTTAGTTCCTCTACTCCCATGAAAGATAAATAAATATTGGTTAATGTTTCCATCGATGGATAGATAATTTGAGACATACTAGTAAATACCGATGCATAAGTCAATGTCTTCACTAAGGATTCTTGGTAAAAAATGTCTAGTATAGCATTACAACCTTCACCTTATGTTTTATTTATGTAAAATAAGACTCGTATGCTACCTATTGGGTTCCTTAATAACTCAATGATTAACATACTTGGAGTACCATTCAAAGCAGATTTTGAGGTTATAGAGCTAGCTAAAGTTGGTTATTACCTAGATCTATTGGGAAGACCTTAGTAATATGAGAATAATGCAAACTTAAACTTTAATAAGTGCTACATTAGTTTTGAAAACACTGATCAACGTGTTATAACACCACTAGATCAAGCATAAGGGACCCCTTACATAGAGCATGTCCATGTTGATGAAGATATAAAACATATCTATAATGTTACTTCAAGGAATAATGAGAAAATATATCCAACTCTAGATGGTGTTCTTTGATGATCAAATATTTAGTCCATATATGACACTACAAGCAATGCATGTAATTGTTGGGCTCATGGTGACTACAACCTCACTAGTAGAGTATGTAGTACCATCAACAACCAAGAGAATGTGATGCACTAGTTTAATAAATGACACAAGTTAATTCACCTTATCATTGGCCAAGTCATAAGTGGACCTATCATAGAGACACCACTTGAAAGACTTGATGAGGCCCTAAGGTTCCATGGGTAGATGAAAGTACAAGACTTCATTTAGCACCTTGAAGAGTTTTGCCACACTGATGAAGATTGTCTTTGATATTTGGTTCATCTCTTTGATGGCACGACTACATGATGGTGATAAACCCATTATGAATTACTCCTCTAATGGGATCATGTATGCTTAACCTTATACCATAAGTTCCATCATGACAATAAAGTAAAGGGAGTAGTTAGCTATAGTGGAATACAATCCCCTGAACTCCACATCAAAGGTTGTGAAATAATATGGTGAAATGATGAGTCCTACTTACCAAAATATTTATGGGTACATATATTTTATCTAACTTTATGCACTTGGGCATGAGCATGGTATGTTCATGAAGAGCAACACATGGGTACCAGGTTTTGGCATCCACTAAAGGAGAACATGAACTTGACATTATCTTATTCTTCACCAAGAATGGATTTTTGCCTCACCCTCTAAAACATGTGTGAATTAGTAGTAGGTGACACATGTTCCTTGGAATAAAATCTAAGGATTATCCATTAGGACCTGGTGGAGCCCCTAAAAGTATTCCATAAATCATTGATACACCAAGTTCTTGTACCTATGCTAGTATTCAATCTAAAATGATGTGAATAAATTCATTTGGGAAAATAAAGGCTCATATTACAAGTGGAATAAGGTGAATGATCCACTCCACTTGACCCATTATCAAACCATTTAGATATTCCTACAAATATTGGCACAATATTTATTCAGGATATAGGTGCTAATATGGATAACCCATACCATGGACCTATTCAAATTGTTTAGTGCAATATTAGCTTAAAACAAGAACCAAAACTTGCTATAGTAGGAAACTATTGGACTGACATAGAGATTTAAAAAATCTTTGAATTGCTAAAATAATATCAGGATGTCTTCCCAAGGAGCTATAGTGAAATGAAGGGAGTCCACTCGTCCTTGGGGAAAATGCTAACAAGTTAGTTGACGATGCTCGACCAGTGAAAAATGACCATATAAGATGAATCCTAATCTCTGAGCACATGTTAAAGAGGAGATTGATAGTATGATACATACAAGAGTAATCACTCTTATTGATGAGCTTAAGTGGGTTAGTTCCATGGTGATTAGTATAAAAAAGGATGGATGCATCTGTATCTGTGTGGACTATTGAGTGCTCAATGCATCTTATGTAACAGATCCCTTTCCAATGTCATTCATAGAGGAAATCCTTGAATGTGTTGTTGGTTATGAAGTGTAATCCTTCATATATATCTTCTTAAGGTACCATCAAGTCTAAATAGTTGAAGAAGACCAGCCTAAAACAACCTTCACCATTGAATGGGGATCATTTGCCTATACTATTATGCCCTTCAAGTTGAAAAATGCCCTAGGAGTGTTTTCATGAATAAAAATTGAAGCCTTTAAGGACTTCATTCACAAGTTTCTCCAATTCTATTTGGATGATTGGATAGTATATGGTTTGGTCAAGGATCATTGCACTAATCTTAGGCTTATGCTTGAGTGATGTCAGGTCTTAAAAATCTCATTGAACTTAAAGAAGTGCCTATTTTTGATACCTTTTGGTGTGCTCCTAGGTATATTGTTTGTAAGGAAGGACTCTTGGTAGACCTGGTGAAGGCATATTTATTCTTCACCTTCCATCACCCAAGACTCACATGAGGTCCATACCTTTTTGGGTGACATAGGTTATTATAGAAGTTCATTCACAGTTATGCAAATATTGTCATGCCCTTGGAAGAACTTTTAAAGTAGAATGGACATTTCATATAGACTTTTTATTGTATAGAGGCCTTTGAAACATTCAAATAAAATTTAGTCACTGCTCCTATTCTCCAATTCCCCAATTATACAAGGCTATTTCATGTCCATCTTGATGCATATATCATGGCCATTGGTGAAATCCTTACACAACTAGATGAAGGTCACTTAGATCACCTAATCTACTTTGCCAGCAAGGATCTCACACCAACTAAAATAAATTATACCACTATGGAGTGCAAAGTGTTGTCAATGGTCTACACTTTGTATAAGTTTAGATAGTACTTATTAGCCACTCATTTTTTTCTATACAAATCATGAGGTTTTAAATTACCTTGTCAATAAACCCATACTACATAGATGGATATAACGCTGGATTATTTTGTTCTAAGAATTCTAGTTTTTAGTTATGGTGAAACTTGGGAAGGCCAATTGTGGACCTGCCCACCTATCACAAATTGAGAATGAAGAACCACCATGCACCATAGAGGATGATCTTCTTGGTGTAAATTTTTTTTGTTACATGGTTGTTTTAATAATTGGAAGACATTATGGTGTTCTTAACCACTGGTTTTGTGCCTGACTATCTCACCTCACAAGCCAAAAAGGAAATCATAGTTTGTGCCACACCTTTTCATCTTATAGCAGGTGATCTTTAAAAAATAGGCCATGATGATGTTCTTCAAAGTTGTGTAATGCAACATGAGCACCTTGAGGTACTTCATAAATTTCATGAAGGTATTTTTGGTGGACACTATGCTAGAGAGGATATAGTTTAGGAGGTTTTTCTAGCTATATTATGGTGGCCAACTCTCTTCCAAGATGTTAAAGCATATGTTAAGCAATGTGACATATGTCAACACATAGGAAAACCTAATTAGAGAGATGCTATACCTCTATGACCCATCCCTTCTTAGGAACCATTTGAAAAATGGGCTAAAAATTTTATTGGTCCCATCACTCTAGCAAGATGATGGATAGGTTCTTGGTACATCATTACAACAACTGACTATCTTACACACTAGGCTGAAGCCATCTTGATAAAGGATTACAATACTAATACTACTATGAGGTTCATTTGGGAGAATGTCATAACTCAGTTTAGATATCCCCTGAGTTACACTAGTGATCATGAACCCACTTTTTAAATGACATAATTCATATATTACTAGCTGAGTTCATGATTTCACACCACAAAACAAACCCATACCACCCAAAAACCAATGGAACTGTTGAATCTTTCAACAAAATCCTAGGTCCCACTTTGACAAATATCTATAACATTAGCTAATAAGATTGGGATGATAGGGTGTCTGTAGTTATATGGACTTACCAAACAACTTTTAAGTGCCTAAATAAAATCATGCCATTCAACTTGGTGTATGGTAAGGAAGTAGTCCTACCAATAGAGTTCTTGGTACCATCTCTGTATATTGCCTACATAAGACAATTAGATAAAAAATCATCTTTAAAAATGTGCCTAGATACTTTATTTGAATTAGACGAAGCTTGATTCCTCACTCATTAGAGCTAGGATGTAAAAAAATGCAAGCCTAAAGCATGGCATGATCACCATATAAAGAAAAAACATTTTCTCTAAGAATGAATGTCTTATTGTATGACTCTAAGTTTTCACACCAGCCGAAAAATCTCTGCATACACTAGGATGTCCCTTTTATAATACATAACATTAGACCTACCAGATAATTTTAGTTACAAAGAATGAATGATCAATTCCTTCCTAGGCACTATAATAGAAGCAAACTTTGATCATATTTCACTTTGAAATAGCTAAAGTTTTTGTAATAAATAAGGCTTATGTCATTAGTTTAGGATTTACTGCTTTCAATAAAAGGATTGCCTTTATTGCACACAAATTTCCCATTTTATAATTTTGTTTTCGAAGTGCTTATTCTTTTTGTGGAGGACCATGACATGTTTTAGTGTGGGGGTAAGAAGTCATGTTTAAAAAGGTAAATATGAAAAACACACAAGTTACTTAGGCACATGAGTTACATGGGCACGTAAGTTAGCAATGGCATGCAAGGTACTAAAGGTGTGAAAGTCATATAAGACACAAAGAGGTAAGGTTCCCTCCATAAGTTAGAAATTTAAAAGAGACATATGTTTCCCACCTCATAAAAAGTGTGGGACACAACTATCATCCACTTCAAGTAAAGGCATGAGATAGGATGTGTCATTAATGCAGAAAGAATAGTTATGAAAAAAACATGTCAATGACGTGATGGGACAATACCATTAATGCATTAATTTCAAAAAGAAAGTATCTAAATATGGTGGTTTTTAAGGATTTGAATTAATACCATGAAGCATTGGGTGATGGGAAGGCATTAATGAGGATAAACCCCTCCTACAGCCTATAAATAGGCATGCAAAACTCATTTTACACTTTACCTTGCATTTAAATTTAGATTATCAAAGCTGAAAATCAAGTGACTACCAGAGCCAAGTCAATCAAATCCAAAGCTAAATAAAGAGATTTCATATCCTCAACAAATTACATAGGTCATTACCAAGTTGATAAGAGACATTCTAAGTTTGGTTCATTAGAAAATCAATAGTTTAAAAAGTTGCAAGTTGTAGGTCTACCATTGAAGGGTGTTTAATATCAAAAATCCAAAGCAATAATCTACTATCACATATTTTTTTTGGAATCCTTGGATGGTCATGCATTAACCTTAGGGTTCATTGAAGGGTAATGTGGCCTTAGAAAAAGCCTAAAAGACTTGAAACCTTACTGACAATACCAGAAGAAGAAGAGGTGTGCAAAGGAGAATGGGTTCCAATTAGGGAAGAGACACCAAAAAAAAAGTATAGTGGAAGAGCAATAAGAAAGTATGGTGTGCAAGGCAAATTAGGCCCAATCATCTTCATTTGAGAAAGCTTAAGCATCCCCACCCCTATATCTATTAACTAAAGAGATGAAATATCTAGATTTAGTGTTGTGTGTAGAGAATTGGGTCTCCAAGGTATCCACTTTTACTATCATTGACTATAATCATCACCAACCTAGGAATGAGGTTGAGATCCAAAATGATTATCTAGTGGAGACCACTAACACTAGGAACCAAGTGGTGTATTATCTCATGATCTTCAACCAATTGAACACTAAAAGATTATTTTAGCTTTTTAATTTACCATATTTTGTTAAGCCCATAGAGGTACTTTAATTCTTTCTTTCATGCATCCATAAGGAATATATTTAATTCACCATGCGTAGCATGAAGATCACATCCAAAAGGATCAACAAGGTCATGGGACTATGGTGCTCAAGGATGAGTGTAAGTGATGACTTGATTTACACTAAGGAGATATTGAAGACTACCATAGTGTTAATGTATAAAAAAGAAGGCCATTTTATGTACATCAAGAACTTGTAAGTCCCACCCTCTAAGTTGTAGCATGGATCATCATGACCATTAGAGGGACCGATCATTGAAAAGAGGTTAACATTGTAAACCTCTACATTGATAATCAAGTTTCACAAGGGATGAAGTAAAACTAGGTTATGTACTTTACCCAAAAGATTATTGAAGATGTGGATAATACCCATTAGGAGTTTAAGTATAGGTTTCTATGGGGGTGATCCTATTATTAATGGTTTTTGAAAAAATTAGGGTTCCAAACTATAGCTTTGGAGTGCTAAAATGGGTGTACCCTCCCATGCACAAGTCCGTCACTAAATTCTACAAGGCATTCACATGCCTTGGTTACATCACCCCCTCATACAAGATCAAGATGAGGTACTAGTTTGATGGGATGAAGGTGGCATTTAGGGATGAGTGGTACATTCCCAAGGACTTTCCCCCTTTGGATATAAAGTAATCACCATTTAATATAAAGCAACACTTCTCCCTTGCATGCATCCAAATAAACCCATCCAAAAAGCTCTCAACATAGCTTAAGTTACCATACACCTTTTCAGTGTGGTACTTCATAGAATTTGTAAATTGGATATATGACACATAACCTATCATCCTGCAAGCTAAAAGAATAGACTCAAAGATTCACACTCTCCATAAATTATTTATATATCTAGGAAAGAAGGCCTTTCATAAAGAAGATGGAGATAGACCTAACTGACATTCAGGTCAAGCACACATTGGTGGGGGAATAAATTCACAAATTTTTCTACATGTTGTACCCCTAGAATAATCCATAAGGTGGGGACCCTAAGAAAAAACTTCCATTAGTGTTACCTTTGAAGAAGAAGAAGTGGCTAGATGTGGGAACCAACATAAGTGGGAATCAAGCCCCCCAAAAATGTAAAAATACTATAGAATCATATTCCTCTAGATCCATGCCATCCCATCCCTCTACACCACCTCGACCTTGGCCTTCAACATCTTCACGTTTATTTCCATCTCCCCACACTTCTCCATTTCTTTTGTGCTTTACACCTCCGCATTCTTCACTTTCATGCCCTTCATCTCCCTAGACTACTCCTCTTTCTCCACCACCTTCTCCACCTATAACTCCACCTTCTCCACCCCCACCTTCTCTGGCTCTACCACCATCTCCCCCAAGTGATTAGACTACAAGAGATACCCAATAATATCCCCCAAGGCAAGCACCCCAAAAGAAGTTCCCGAGGTGCAAGTCCATAGCTCTAGTTTTAATTTTGAGAAAATTACCTCCCTGATGTGGGAGGAGAAATCCACTTATGATGATTCACTACTTGATGATGAAACACAATATAATGAGGAGGGGGATGGTGAAAAAGAAATTTGGACACTAAGGAGACCAAGCTTGATCATGACCCTAGTAAGGGGAAGGGACTAGTTGAAACCTTAAAAGAGAAAGATGGTGTAGTGGGTAATACACATGAACATTATTAGTTTGACATTGGCTATACTTCTTTCCCAAAGAGGAAAATATGGAAACAAGGAAGTAATTATCCTTCTTGCTTGATATGTACAATGAGGATCATGAGTTCAAACTCCCATAAGACAACCTTTCCTTAGGCATGGATGATCTGGCACTACCAAAACCAATATGGGTAGATCCACAAATGATCTCCCCTCTTCTTTCAAACCATTTTTAAATTTGGGCATGGAGATTATGTGCTAGAATATTTTTTTAGATTCTGATGCATGCATGAATGAGAGGAAAAATGCCAAAATTATAGGCATATATAATAAGGAAGTTACAGAGAAGTAAGCGCTCCCCAAAGAAGTGGCCATAATGAAATAACAATTCCAAGAGGCCATAGAGGTAAAAGTAAGGATCTTAAACCTATGTAAAACAATTTTTCATTAAGAACTAGTGCTATAAAACATCATACCTCTTGATAGGGATGCTATAGGAAAGCTATAAACCCTAGTGGAAATGTTACTCAAGTGATGCAAGGATCAACCTGTGATGTGATACGAGGGATTAGAGTTGGCTGAATAGTTCACCATGGCCATCAATGTCTACAAACACACTATAGGTAGAGTTGGGTAAGTTATCCCCATTTTAGATGACATTTTTTGTGTAGTTAATTCACCCTAATAAAGTCTTGTAGGCTTAGCTCCAAGCTGAATAAGCCTAGAGGAAGAAGCTAGCTGATGTTGTGCTCTTAATAAAATATTGAACTAAGTGTGAAAACGCATTTAGGGATATAGAGATGATGGAAGATGCCATCAATTAACATCATTAATAGTTGAATGTGAATTTTGCAACCCACTAAGGATAGGTTGACAAGGAGGTCTCTACACTCAAAGACATCCAGAAGGATGCCTCTACATCCCTGGATGAATAGGTCAAGAAGTTTGATGAGACCCCCAACCAACCTGAGGATATAAATAAAGTAAAGGGGACCTTAGAATAAATAACTATGAAATTTCTCATGGCATTGCCACATTAAGATAATCTAAAGGAGCTTGAGCAGTCTAGGCCTGATTTTTTGGATGATGCTAGCATGGCTTATCCATGATGGACTAAAATCGTAGTGTGGGGTGATGTTGGCCCAAGAATTTTGACTAAGTGTTGTCCAAACTTGGTGTATAACTGACATGGAATGGAAGGACCATGGCACTAAACTGATAGACACAGAATCATCATGGTGTGGGACCTATGGGATGTAAGAGGATAATATCATAAAGGAACTAGGATGAGAGGACCCAGTCAGAAAGGAATGAGTCATGAGGAACCTGAGGATGTAGGACTCAAAATAGTAGCAAAATATTAAGGGAGTGCATGGGAAATAGGAACAATTGGAAGAATAGTTTATATGGGTCACTCTGACCTTATTGATAGGAAGTTTTGCACCATCCCATAAGGAGAGGAATACATGGCAACAAAGATATAACATAGAGAGAGCATATAGGGGGTGCAGAGGCCTAGATCTTTAGGAAAAAATGATTGTTAAGTGCCATAAATCTTAGTATATTAAGAGTTCATTGGCTAATTATTCATACCATTAATAATTGTAAACACTTGGTCAAGGAAAAACAAGTATAAATACCCCTATTGTAAAGCATTATGGGGACAGATGGATTGTGGGATGTGATTGTGATAAACATATACCTTTCTATGGGTTAAGCTTAATATATGAGAATAGCAGGATTTTGTTAACTTATTGTTTTTTGATGAATGATGGTGTGAATTAAGTGTTGGATTACATATGAATTATAACCTATCACATTTTATTTTTGATGAATGATGGTGTGAATTAAGTGTTGGATTACATATGAATTATACCCTATCACATTTTATTTTATAATATATATAATGATAATAGAAAATGATAATATTATGCGTAATAATATTAATCAAACCTAGAACTCAAAGGATCAAGGTATTTTATTTATGCTTTTATATAATCCCTATTTGATTAGCATAAAGAGGACTATGTATAAGTTATCCAAAATATGAAACAAAACCTATGGGAACCACTCTTTCATTACGCACTTTGGGTGAGTATGCAAGACATAACTCTTACATGAAAGGTCTAGTACACTAGCTTGTTGGGCTAGACTTTAGTGCCAATATAATATTATAAAAAATAATCGAACATCCCTCAATTTATATACATTATGGGGACATGAGTTTGGTTCTAATGTTGGAGGATTAAATATTAGTCATTAAACCCTAAACAATTATGCTTGTGGATTAAGATCCAAGTCACACAATTAAAATAAAAGAGACTCACTCTATTTCTAATTCCCAAGATCGCTTGAAAGTGCAAAAGAAGAGCATACATAACATTTTTTTGGGATAAAAATAATAAATATAAGTTGTTTATTATTCCTAAGAATATCCTTATGGTGCTAGGGAAGAGCATAAATGGTTTTAGAATGCACAAACATACAAAAATCAAACAAAAGCAAAAAATCAAAGAAATTTGTTTTTTATAAAAAAATCAAAATTTGTGTTCAATTCTTAAGCCTAAAAATAAATGTAAGAGTTTGTTTTGTTGATTTAAGACTTTAATAGGTGAATAAATACAAATTATGGATGAGTAGTTTATTTTGTTTATATTTTATAGGCACAAAATCATACTTACACTTGTTAGATTACAAACTATATGTGATTTTATTGAAATAGTAGTGATTATATCGAAATACATGTCAATTCTACAAAAAGAATAGAAACAAATAGATATAGAAAGTTATTTCATTAAAATAAGGGTGATTTTTTGAACTTAGGTCAATTCTACCACTCTACAAACATAAATTGCCAAAAAATAGAAAATGGTTTCACTGAAATTAAAGTGATTTTGTTGAACTTAGGTCAATTCTGCCACTTTGAAAACACAGTATCAAAAAATAGAGAGATATTACACTAAAATAAAATTGATTTAAACATAATCAAGGTCATTTCACTAAAATTATGGTGATTTCACCACTCCACAAAAATAAAAATCTAGTTAAAAAGTTATTCCACTATTAAACAGTGTAAATCCACTTATCTCATAATTTTATAAATCTACAAGGTGATTCCCCCACTAAAAAAAATTAACGGTTGCATGCATCCTTTTGACACCTTTATATTTTCATAAAAAATAGGTTAAATAGACACCCAAGTCAAAAGTTATGGCTTTTGGAAGGTAGGTAGTGAAAAAACACTACTTAATGTGAATCCACCAATCTATAGGGAAAATCTATTATTTATTGAGTGATTTTACTTAACAATAGGGTAAATTTACCAAACATTAAAAAACTAAAATTTTATGTGATTAAAGCATTTATGGAGTGATTCTATTGAACAACTAGGTGAATCTACCAAACATTTAAAAAAAAAAAATTAATGTGAATCCATTATTTTTGTATGCAAAACTATTATTCTACAAGGTAAATCTACTAGGCACCTAGAAATAGAAATTTCATGCCAAATTTGAATATTTTAGACTTAAATAGCATAATAAGAACCTAAGAACAATTTATAAAAATATGTGGGGTGCCACTCCACAATGGGGAATCCTTGTGTGCCTAGTATATTTTGGCTTATTTATCCTTTGAAAACATGTTATACCATTCATGCCTATGATTGAATCATCTATCAATGTGATTGTCTCAACATTAATCTATGAAATCAATTAAATCCTTCATCTATGCTTACAAATAAATCAATAAATTAGTTAGTTATTCATGTATTCAATCCAAGCTCACATCTTTCACCCTTCTTGGGACAAATGAAGCTTATAACTTATCATTGGGATAGTTCATTCCCAAATCAAAGCCCACAACATTTTAAGATATTTCATTCCCAAATCCACCTTGCTTTGGGAAATTCAAAGTGTGTATCTTTCTTAGGGATGTATCCTTCCTAAATATACCCTACTCTAGGAAAATAAATCCATCATCATCAAAAATTAAATCATGCAATAATTAGCTCGAGTGGGTAATCTCATCTACACACAATATAATTTCATCTTCATCCTTTCCTCTCATTTCAAGATCCCATCCATGTCTTTCATCCCTACATTCCCTCTTGAGGGGGAATCTTCCACCAAATTATTTCATCCATCATCATCTAAATTTCATCCACATTTATTTTAACTTATTCTTTATTTTAAAATTTGGTACTTCACCCATCGTGTCTTGCAACACCATTTCAAATAGGGGAAAATGCAGACACTTCATGTAAATTTTAACTATCATCACCTTGTATTTTGATTGTGCTAACAAATTTTAATCTATCATTGATCATTTTATAATCAATCTTCTAGAAAATTCACTATTCATCCCCCTAATTAATAATTTATTCATCAAAAATATTAAATCCCACAAAAAATCCATAATCCCTCTTCATTAGTTAATTAACATAGATTAATTAACTAGCCTTCCTCTAATTAGAAATTCCATGGTTTTTAGAAATTCACATTTATCTAAATTCATATATCCAATAAATCCTCACATCATGACATCATTCCCACTTTCCAAGGTAACTTTAATGTAAAGAGGTAAGTGTGCAATCAAGATCGATAACATTCCCTTACACACTTCAAACCTTCATCACTACAACCTCTTACAATCTCCAACCTTATTCTTACACAGTCAATAATCCTAATTTATGAGTATGAGGACCAATCCCCCACCAGTGATCTCCAACAAATATCAATGGCTCTCATCAACAAAATAAAGATATAAATATAGGGGTCATCCTCCATTTTTGAGTGTGTAAAAATAAGTTTTGAGTGTGTAAGAGGATTTTAATATGAAGGCTTGGAGTGTGTAAGAGCATGTCATAGCTCTTTCTTTCACACTTGCCTCTTTGTATTAAAGTTTCCTTGGAAAAAGGGGGATGATGTCATAATGTGAGGAATTTATTGGGTTTATGAATTTATATAAATGTAAATTTCCAAAAGCTATGGAATTTATCACTAGAGGAAGGTTAGTTAATTAATATGTATTAATAACTGATGAAGAGGGATGATGTATTTTTTGTGGGATTGAAGAAATGATTAATTGACTAGGGGAATGAATAGTGAATTATCTAGAAGACTAATTAGAAAGTGATGTGAATATAGATTAGGGTTTATTATCATAATTAAAAGATGAGGTGATGAGAGTTAAAATAAACATGAAGTGTTTGATTCTAAGTGTCTACATTTATATCCTCTTTGAAAGAATATTGCGAGACATGATGGGTGAAGTAACAAATTTTCAAAGAAAGAATAAGTCATAAAAAATGGATGAAATTTAGATGATGATGGATGATTCCCCCTCAAAAGGGAATGCAAAAATGAAGGACATGGATGGGATAGCCAAATGAGAGGAAAGGATGAAGATGAAATGATGTTTTGGGTAGATGAGATCAACCCATGGATGAGATTACCCACTCAAGGTAATGATTGCCTACTTTTATCTGATGATGATGGTTTGAGTTATTCAAAGTAGGGTAGATTCAGGAAGAATATAGCCCTAGAAAAGATTCACACTTTGAAATCCCAAAAGTAGGGTATATTTGGGAATGAATCCCAAAACTATGTAGGCTTGGATTTGGGAATGATCTTTCCTGATGATAAGTCAAACACTTCATTTTACCCAAGCAGGATGAAAGCTATGAAATTACATTGGGTAGATGATTGATTCATTAATTGATTCATTAATTTTCAAGCATAGACCAATGATTTAACTAATTACATAGATTAATGATGAGATGATCATGTTTATGTATTATTTAGTGATAGGTTGATGAAAATGTAGGTGTAAATGGTATAACATATTTTCAAATAATGAATAAATCACTAAAAATGATCACATAAGGATTCCCAAATTTATGTAATAATGATTAAAGAATGATGTGATTAGATTGAATTAAATGAGGCTATGGTAGAATGCTGTTCACACACTTAATTTGTAAGGATTATTGTTAGTCAAAAGAAAAAGATGTTGAGATATGAACTGAAATGGGAATGAAAAAAGAATAAGAATGAGAATGGCCTTGCTAACCTCAGAAATGCCATGTCAGTAACTACTACCTACATA
Source organism: Torreya grandis (assembly GCA_037957365.1). Taxonomy (NCBI): domain Eukaryota; kingdom Viridiplantae; phylum Streptophyta; class Pinopsida; order Cupressales; family Taxaceae; genus Torreya; species Torreya grandis. The sequence goes on from JARHVA010000506.1 coordinate 3,423,718, forward strand.
GTCAAAATGGACTTTAAGCTGATGTAGTTCTCCCAAGAAGGGAATAATTTGATGAGGATTAATGGAGGTGAATAGATAATTTAACCTTGACTTGGTCGAAGATGGATCATATGATTGGAATAGATTTTTTCAAGTGGATATACTACCATTTTAGTTCGGTATCCACATGATTTCAACTTGATTTTTGTTTTTCACATGAAATTATGCTCCATGATATAGCAAATAATGATGACATAGCTTAAATGTATATAAGGGCTGACCCCCAATCTAATAGATAAATGATAACAATGCACTATGATATGGAAAGATCATGATGTCATGGTTACCATGGGCTAATGGATGGACTCAAGTACATGTGCATAATAGGTGGAACTATGATATGGAAAAACCATGATAACCCTATTTTCATATGCTTATGGACTGAGTCAAGGCATAAAAAGAAAAAAATAAACATGTAAGTAAACAAACACACAAAAAAGGTAAACAAAAGAAATAGAAAGCATCTTATCCTTAATCAAGTCAAAATTGCATTTATGGGGTTTGATGATACTTATAGCTAGATGGTGTCCCAATAAAATATGCATGCAAGGGGATCAAATTGGTTAGAGTGAATTGTTCAAGGATTTTTTCCTAATTAAGGACAAGACAAATGTTTTTTGATTTTGTGGCTTTATATCTATTTTAGGGATTTTTGTTTTTCTAGGATTTTTTGTATTTTTTAATTATTTTAATTTTTTGGTATTTTTTAATGTTTAAGGATTTTTGGGATTTTATAAAGTTTCATAAAAGGTCTACTAGGAAAAGGAAAACCTATTCTAGCTTGAGGATGGGAGAGGATGATGAATGGAATGGATTCAAGATGATGCTAGATGATAAGGTACGATGATGGGGGACAATGAAGAATGGATTAAGGAAATCTAAGGACCAAGTTGTGGTAATCAAGTGTCCAATCATAAAAGTGTCATTTAGAGGATTATTCCATAATGCTTTTAGAATAAGTCTCAATACGTTTTCACTTCCTTATCAAAGTTAAAATAGTAAGAAAGGACAAACACAATAGGATGGATATGATGATGATACAACATGTTTAGGATGAATAAGGATGGTTGAATATGGTTTGGAAGTGATGTTTAGGATTTAGATAGAAATTGGGCTCCCCTAAGTGTTGAGGTATGTGTAAACAACAAATTATTTGTTCATGATGTTAGAAACTAGTTTTCATCATGGTACTTATCTAAGCCACCATAAGCATGGTTTTCACATTGGATGAATTATTTCTCTTCTTCTTTAATTTTTTTTTCAATTTTTGTTTTAAAATTGAATCCTTGAAGGGTGCGCTCTAAGGATGTCATTACAAACATCATTTATTTCCAAGTTGGCTTCTTCTAAATTGACCAGGATGCCATCATAACCCCTATGATTGAGGGTGCTTCCAAAAAGGTGAATCATAATGCATATTAGATGGAGGATGTTTTTTGATTATGTGAAGGATTTGGATGTGGGATGTGATCATGATGTAAAGGGGGATTGGGACCAATAATACCACATTTCATGAGACTGAGAGTATTTACCAAATGGATGTTTTGGGGATTTCCTTATGTATTGATGATGTATGTAACTTATGATTTGGAATTATATTGAAAATTATGCTAACATAGGAGGGAAATTGATATCTTCATCCCTTGGTTCCTTAAAAAGGTTTTCACCAAGGGATTCATTTTATTGATTTTTTGGACTTTGATTTTTATTTGGGTCTAATAGCACCTCAAAAAGGTTTTCATTAAAAGACATCGAATTTTTACTTTGATTTTAATTTAAATTATCCGATAGTGCCTTAAGGAGGTTTTCACTAAGGGATGTTGATTTTAGATTTAGATTTTTTGTATTTTTTAATGTTAATGTTACTTTATGCTCTTCTAGCTATATTCTAGTCATGAATTCTACCATTATTTGATTGTTATGGATTAAGGCTGAAGGTAAGTGATTTTTTGGTCCCAATTGATGGGTGATAGGGATTGAATTTCAATATGGTATAAAGGATGGATGAAATTGATAAGATAATGGATGGAAACATGGTCCTCATAGGGATTATTAATAGAGTTTATTTTAATGTAGGATGATAATTTCACAAAAACCATGAAAGTGTTAAAAACATGTTTACATTTATTGGCAGATGGTTTGTAGCCGATGTCATGAGATCATTTATGTACACACACATGGATGGGTTAGATGATGATTTATTCATGGATTCCAAGGCATTTCTCATTATTGTTCATGATTTTAAGGATTCTAATTACTATGGGATATTTTTTATGTTGGAAACAAGTTTTGAGGTTATCTCCAAGTAACCATGCAATATCATTGTTAATGATCTTCTCATATATTAGGAGGCTAGATTTAAAAAATTAAGTCTTACCAAACTGATAAGATGTTGATAATTATTAGTTTTCTAGGATGAGTGATGAGTATTTCATATAGCTAATCATATCTATATACATTGTCCATAAAGTGTTGCCTTTGGTTATATATTGCATTGAATGTAATAGTTAAGGTCTTATCTAAGTAGGAAATGAATGCAATTTGTCCTTTGTTTGTATGTAATTTAGTGCTAATTCTTTATCTTGTTATTATGTCTAAATTAGATGAATAACATAGTTTTGAGTATAGAAATACATCCCAATGGAAGTAATTTTGAGAAGACAACAAACAATTTTGGCAACTCTTTTTGGTTATAATTTTGAGGATTAAATGAGTGAGCTATGAAGATATGATGCTCTAAAGATGCTTAGAAATTATTGTAAATATGATCTGATAGAATTTTGAATACATATACAAGATGATTTGAAGACATCTAGACATGATCCAAAGACTTGTACAGAGTGATCTGAAGACTTTTACAAAATGCTTTGATGATACACAGACATGCTCTGAAGATTAGCTAGATCTTATTGATCAAGATAATAATTCTAAATATATCTATAAATATACTTTTTATATTTATATATCTTATTTTAGACATTACCATTCATGGTAATGGCCTAAAATAGTCTGAATATATTTATACTTCTATTTTGTAAAACTAGATAAGTATCTTAGGATCTATATTAGTTATTTTCTATCTATAGTTAGTTGAGTCAAGTCCAACACCTTCTTAGAATCATGGGATTTGATTCCTAGGTTTTTTATATTTGAATAAATATATTTGGTCATTTAGATCACCAAGATTTTGTACTCTATGAATAAATGTTGAGATGTGCTTAATACATATCTCCTTCTCATTCCAAATAGTAGCAACAAGTTAGAAAAATTAAGTAGTTGGTGAAATAGAAAGATGTTAAGAAGCATTTTATATCTATATATGTTCCTTTAAATGAAATAGAGTTCAACATTTTTTTAATTATTGAGTAAAGAAGTTCCTATTCTAAGGAAGGAAAAAGAGCCCACTTCTCTCCCAGGATCAGGGCAAATTGGTACTTTTTAGTTTAATAGTTTAGAAGCATTTATTTAATTTAGGTATATTTCATCTATAGAGTGTAATTTCCTTATAAAATGAAAGAGTGATTTATTTTGAATATAGATTTATTACCTTTCAAATAAAAGAGTGATTATTTTAAACACAAGTGTGAATTTCTTTTTCAAAAGCAAGTGTGAATTTCATTTAATGCAAGTGTGTTTCATTTACATGCAATAGTTATTTCAATTCAATACAAGTAGGTTTATTTAATGAAATTTTGTGTTTTTTAAATTAAATTAAGTTTGTTAATTCATCTTATATTTAGAATTTATTGAAAGCCATTTAAGTGACAATAGACAACATTCTCAGATTCTAGAATATCACACTATCCTACCTAGCTAGGCAAGTTGAGTGAGGACGTTATATGTCTTATGCCAGATGTTTAAGTTTTGGATGTTGATGGTGTGAATGCCAATAAGAGATCTTCAATTAACAAATAGTTTAGATTTACTTTCTTGTAAACTAGAAACATAGTCTTATTTACTATTTTTAGAATTTAGAAAATAAAAAAGAAGTAAACCCCCCAAATAATGAATTGTAAAACTCCAATATCAAAAAATATCATTGCATACAACTGTCAGACATTGTCCTGGTTGAAAATGAAATCAATCCATTGATTGGTTAAATGAGAGGTATAATGATAACCTATCATTTTTAGCACCATTTATAGGGACACATTCATAAATAAGTGTTAGTGAGATCCTACATTAGAGTTATAACACAAAATTTAAAAACATTCATAAAAATCAAAAACACAAAAATAATATATGAATCTTTAGATTTATGAACCATCAAAGAGATTCTCAAGGACAATTTATCTCTAAGGGATCCCAAATAAATCAATAAGAAGTGAGGGTCCAATCCTTGATGGAAGGATAAGGAAGTGAAAGAAAGGCACTTGAAATCCATTTTTTTGAGTCCTCTCTTGAACAAGGTTCATCCTCACAAACAGATCCTACAATAAGAATCTTATTCAAAATATCTTCTCTTATAGGGCAAATTGATCATAAAAATCCTCTTTCTGAAATAGTTGAATTTGATCTACAAGCTATACAGGAATAAGATCTAATTATAGATTCTCCTCTTGAGATGGACCATAGGTTAATTACCCAAGAAGTGAATTTATATTGGATTGATAACCAAAGTTGGAAAGAAAACATGGAACATGAACATTCAAATGTGGAAAGTCCTGATTGACAACCCCAATAGGAGAAAACTTTTTTTTTATCTAATTAGCCTAGGTCTTGATGATAAAAATTCCATGAAAAACATTTCACCATCCATTTAACCTAATTTTAGAGGTAAATCCTTAGAGGATCCAGATCAATTCCTCTTTAAATTTTTGGTTCTTTTCTAAACATATGATTATTTCATAGACAATCAAAAGTTGAAATTATTCCCATCTACACTCAAATATGAAGCCATGAGATGGTTTATGGGCCATGAGGGTAATTACATAACCACTTAGAATGAAATGGAAACTACATTTCTGGAAAAATATTAGGATTATTGTAGAGTCAAAGAATGGAATTAAGCCTTTTTCAAGATCAAACAAAATGAAGATGAAACCTTAAAAGATTACCTTGACAAGTTTATATTTACCCATAAAAGGAGTGGTTACCAACTCACTGAGGATGTTGTAAAAATTGTATTTCTTAAAGGGTTAGATGATGATTCATGTGATTCTTTTAACCTAATGGGAAAGGGTGATATTGACAAGTTAACTTTCATTAGATTTCAATATTGTGTACTAACTACTCCAAGACAAGACCTAGTATAAGGAAATCAAGGTTAGGAAAATCACCTAAAATTGGTTAAAAATGGAAGAATTTTCAAATTTAAAGATATAAATTCTATTAAAATTGAAATCTACCTTAGACTAACTCAAATAAAAATCCAATGCGACCAATATTGAATAGTTGTCAATCTATTGTTCTAGATGCAAACTTAAACATGCGATAAAAAATTGCCCCTTACACAAAGTAGAGGCCTATGGTATTTGTGACCTAGATCATGACACTAAGAATTTTAAATCCCTTATTACTATAATAAATAAAGTGAAATAATCAACACATACCATTGAGGAAGTAAACTTTATTCAAAGACAAGGAAACTAGTAATCCTAGCCTTAAAATAAGTTGGTCAAAGATTTCTTCCCAATCCATATACCATGGGATAGACAAGTCACACCACCAATATGGGGAACAACACAAACATAACCATGGGGTACTCAAGAATGGATGCCATATATGTGGGGAATGCCTAAAAATCAACCTTGAGCATAATAACAAAGCCAATAACCACATTGGGTACAACAACCACCACCTTAATGGCCAAATCAACAATATCAACCACAAAGAAGATTTCCTCCACAATAGGCCTTGATGCCTCCAAAACCTTAACCAAAACCAGTTTAATAATAGGTTAACCAACCATAATTACCTACCAAACCAATGGTAAATCCAAAGAATAGGCAAAACACAACTATCTATGGAGTTGATCAAAAAAGTAATATTGCAAGAAGTTTGATTAAATATAATAATACTCAACTTAGATCAGGGAAGGTAGTAGGAGATTCACCCATTATCATAAATAAAATTCTTAATGATGACAACAATCTTGAACCACTTGTAATGCAATAACCAACTGAATAAAAGGTAGAAACCATAACCACACCAAACCTAATTCAAGGTCCCCCTGTTTCATTTCTTAAGAGACTTAAGGAAAACTTAGGAAAGATTCTAAATTATTGCATGGATTAAAGGATATGAAGATAGAAATTAAACTTTTAAGAGCCATTAAAGACATTCCTAAACTGAATCAAATCATTAAAATATTGTGCATCATATCACTAGGAAGAAAGAAGTAATATCTCAAGATAATTTAGGTAATTGGTAAAGTTGTTGATTTATTTGTAGGTAACATACTTATTCCTAAATGTGGAGATCTTTTTAGTCCTATAATGACTATGATAATTGGTAATAATTATATTACAAATGTGCTTGTATAAGCATAATGACTTTCAACATAGTAGAGTCTTTATCCCTTATAGGGCTTTAACCTACCATAACAATCTTGAAAATGGCAAATTAATTCACTGCTACCCCTAAAGGAACCATAGAGAATGTAAAAGTCATCATAAAATCATAATAATACCCTATTTATTTCATTATCCTTCAAACTAAACCAAAGAGGGTAGGGTATCCAATCATTCTTGATAGACTTTGATTGGCTACAATTGTAGCAAGAATTAATTGTAGATCTAGAAACATGACCATTTCTAATGGAATTCATGCTAAACATATATATCTTTATCCATCTAGAAGACATTTAATGGGTATTATTGAAAAAATATGGGTATATAAAATTTAAAAAAAATAGACTAGTGTGTCTTCCTTAGACATGGTTACCATAAAAAAACATGACAAAGAATTTGAAGAGTAAATAAAAAAAGATTTAGACCGAGAAAGCCTAGCTCCAAAGTTTGATAGTTTTGCTCTAAAGTCTAATAGTTTTTTTTCTAAATTTTTATATTTTTGATATGAATTTTGATATTTTAAATTTGAATACTGATAATATTTCTCTAAAGTCTAAAATATTAGCTCTGAAGACTAGTATTTTAGCTCTGAAGACTAGTAGCTCAGTTTTGAAGACTAATAGCTATGCTATGAAGATGAAAAATAATGAATGGAAAGAATCCACCTCCATTGTTTAGAATCAAATAAATTCCATAAGACTACCAAATATGTTATTTGGTCCATAATACATTCAACAAGCCATAGTTGGCTGGGCTCAAAATGGGTAGAATTCATTTTTACATGATTTTCATTGTCTATTAACCAATATGCTTTCCACAAGTAAAACCTTTTACAAGGATGTATCCACACTTCACATGTTACTACCACACAAATTTACATTGAATTATTTGATGATTAAATACAAATAATTTATTTCCATTGTTCTAGGCACTAAACATATTGTAATTCAACTAGGGAAACTATTAACTATTAAAAGTTGGTTAACTAATTAGTAGGAAAGAAAGGTATTTAATGGATTAGTACAACACACAAAATATTTTTCTTGGGATTATAGTGACATGAAATGAATACATCCTAGTGTCTATACACATCACATCTACACTAAAAATGTTAGACCAATAAGATAACCACAATGGAGGATTAACCCATCCTTGAATTAAATTGTTAAGGAAATAAAAAAAATATTGGAAGCTGGTTTTGTCTATCCTATATTTGATAGTAAATGGGTTTTACCTTTGGTTATTTTTCCTAAAAATAATGGGAAATAGAGAGTTTATGTAGACTATAGAGAACTAAATAAATCCACCATGAGAGACTATTTCCCTTGACTTTTATTGATCAAGTTTTAGATAATTTGGTAGGAAAATAGTATTTTTATTTCTTAGATGGATTTAGTGGATAAAACTAAATTAGAATAGCACCTAAAGATCAAGACAAAACAACATTTACCTACCCTTATGAAATATATGCTTATACATTCCTTCCTTTTAGATTGTGCAGTGCACCTGCTACCTTTCAGAGAGCAGTGTTAACAATTTTTTTGATCTTACAAATAATTGTGTGGAAGTGTACATGGATTATTTCACTATCTATGGTACTACATTTTATGAATCTTTGAATAATTTAGATAAAGTACCTACTAGCTGTGAATATCACGAAGTATATTTAAGTCATAAGAAATGTATCATAATGGCTGATGAAGGGATAGTCTTAGGACATCATATCTCTTCCCAAGTAATAAAATTAGATCCTAAAAATATTGAGGTAATTTCTAACCTCCCCATTCCACAAACATAAACTGATGTTAAACATTTTCTTGGTCATGTAGGATATTATAAAAGATTCATTGAAGACTTCAACAAGATAGTTGCCCCTATGTTTTCCTTGTTATCAAAAGATGGTGAATTTCTATAAAATAATAAATCTCAAGAAGCCTTTGAAATATTAAAGAATAAACTCATGACTACTCCAGTCTCTAAAGGACCTAATTGGGAAAAACCTTTTCATATCTATACTGAGGATGTTAATACTATATTAGGAGTAGTCTTAGGTCAAAGTGATGAGGATGGAAAGATGTATGCCATTTATTATATCAATAATAATCTTAACCCCATAAATAAAAATTGCACTACCATAAAAAAATAGTTTTTTATTATTGTCTATGCTATAAACAAGTTTAGGCATTAAATTATTGGTTATCAGGCATTCATCTATATAGATCATTCAATAATTAATTACTTAATGAATAAACCAATAGTACGTAGAAGAATAATTAGAGGGATCTTGTTATTATAAGAATTTGACATTACTATCATAGACAAACTAGGAAAGTATAATGTTATTTCTAACTTTTTATCTAGATTGATCACTACAGGTGAATATGAACCTTTGGAGGACTCTTTTCTAGATGAACAACTTTTTTCCATATCCACATACTCTCCATGGTTTGTATAAATGGAAAATTTCTTGGCAATAGGGAAGTTTCCTCATTCTTTTACCTCTAAAGAAAGAAAATATTTGGTTAGAGCTAGTCCTCATTTCAAATGGTTTAAAGGCATGTTGTTTAAAACTGGACCTAATCATATACTTCATAGGTTGTCAAATAAAATGAGGTGTATGAATCATTAGAGCATACATAATGAACTAAGACAAGGATATTATTTATTAGAAAGGACCATTCACCCAATCCTTAGTCCAGGTTACTACTAGCCATCTCTTTACAATACTATCAAAAGGTTTGTATGGCAATGTGATCCTTGTCAAAGGATGGGTAAGCCTAATCTATCCTTTGAAATGTCTCTTCATCCTCAAATAAATTTAGAACCATTTAAAAATTGGGGCTTGGAATTTGTTAGACCAATCAACCCACCATCTCAAGAAAAATAGTATTTATTAGTCTGTACTGATTATGTTACTAAGTGGTTTGAAGTGCAGGTACTCACATTTTTTAGGGAAGAAATAGTTATTGATTTCCTATACCATAAGATCATGTTAAAATTTGGAGTTCCTAGATCTATTTTTTCAAATCAAGGACCCCAATTCATGTCCAACATGATCAAGGATTTTACAGAGCTATATTAGATCAATCACAATAAATCTTCACCATATCATCCCCAAGATAATGGGTAAGTGGAAGCCACCAATCAAGAATTGGAATACATCCTAACCAAAATAGTGAACAAAAATAAAAAAATATTTTGTAAATTTTTTTACCTAAAGTAGTTTGGGCATATAATACATGGAACATAACTACATGATTCTATCCATATGAACTTGTGTATGGAAAGAAACCTTTATTACCAATATAATTTGAATTGCAAACATTGAAGATAATAGTTGACATGGGAATTAATCTTGATGAAGCACAAAAATAAATAATAATGCAACTAAGTGGGTTGGATGAACTAAGAATGGATACACTCACTCAAACCAAGATGATCTAAAAATAGAGGAAGCAATGGCATGGCACTCACATTAGAGAAAGATAGGTTTAAGAGGGAGATTGGGCATGCCTATTTAATTCTAAATTATAAAATTTCAAGGCTAAGCTTAAAACAAGATGGTTGTGACAATACCTAATCAAAACCATTTTCAATAATGGCTTTGTCCAGCTTCAATCAATTGATGGTGACCAAAGAACACTTTTGGTCAATGGTCACATGCTTAAGGTGTACAAAAGACCTCTCAGTAAGGAAGAGTTTATTGAATAGAACCAAGATCAATTTAACCTTATGGAAGAACTTGGTTCTTCCACTAAGGTCAAATTATCTTCACAATAGACATCTAATACAGGAGGAGTGCTAAAAATCAACAAATGGAAATTCTCCTCCATTCAAAATTCAAAAATAAAAAAAATATAAAATATAAAATATAAAATATAAAATAAAAATAAAAAAAACTAAAAAGTGAAAACTAAAAAATGAAATTTTTAAGAAGAATTTTTTTATAATAAAATAAATATTGTTGTCAACTAACCTATCTTCTCAAACTTGTTTATACCTATAGGACACATGAAAAACTCTAGGATATAGGCATGTATTCATACATCAAGGTACAATTGTATTTATTTTCACAAAGGATTAGGAATTTTGTATTTCATGTTGTGCATGTGTAATCATTAGGCAATCAACACTTTTCAAATGTACAAGTTTTGGTGATGTCACATGGGTATGATGAGTCAATAACATCATCATCGCATTCCATGATTTGATGTGATGATGTTTTCAAAAGACCTTTTCCAAAAGATTTGATGTGACAATATTTTAAATATAAGATCTTTCAAAAATATATGATGTGATACATAAATCATTGTGGTTATTACTTCAAGTGTTTCTAATTATGACCTTTACACCACATCATTAATAATGACCAAATAAATCACCTTCCCATTATATCTCACATGATCCAAAGTGATTGCCATAATTGCTACCATAATTCTTATCATAATCTCATAATATACCCTAATTTTCTATTCATTATTATATCATTTCCCTAATCTCTTTCCTTTCCCTATTTCATGTGCAAATCCAAGATCTATTTTTTTTATAGTCTATTCATGTTTTCAATCAAATAGTGTTAGTTTTGAAGATGGTTGGAAGGAATAAGAATAGCGAACCAAAATCCTTAGATGCATTGTTGCATGATGAAGTAACTAGAGATATCTTTGAGTCAGTAGGGTGGTTAATCTTCTTGAAAATGTTTTAGGGTTTTAATTAAGATATTGTGTAAGAATTCTTTGATAATTTTGATGAAAATAATTTTCTTATCAAAGGTGAAAACATTCTAGTGAATCCCTTTGTGATCAATGCACTCTCTAAGATTCTTGAGGAGGGTGTAGTTTTTATTGATAAGTTTTGATAACTTAATTCACTTTCTCATTGAAGGAAATGAGACCTACCCTAGATTGTCCAAGTCCACACAAGGAGTGGCTAGGGGAATTATGAGAGATAACCTTTCACAACTCTGACATAATGTTATATTCTGGATTATGAAATATCTTAATTATGATGGTAGTTTATAGTAGTTGGTGAAGATTCCATGTGACTTCTTCTTCACCCAAGGAAAGGAGTCATAAGAGAATAATATAAGGTAAATATTCCTCTTTCCTTCATAATTACCTAATCAATGTTTCTCAAAAATTTAAATGAGATATTGGGTCTATTTAACACCATGGGTTAATTACCCTCATCTATCAACATTATTTTCTGAGTAAACCTAGGGATGAAAAGCCCTGATCCTCCTTCATCTAAAAATTATCATAAGTTTCTATCAATAAAACACCACACCCTACATCTCATCCTTATACCATAGTATATATTAAATAAGTCCCATCTTTGATGCCCTCAGCTCCAAATATGTTGTACCAAAGATCAAAGAGATAAATGGGAGTTTCCTCATATATCCCTAATCCTCTAACTAATCTTTGATGCAATCAACTTATTGTATAGGAAGAATAAGAAGATATACAAGCCACTGAGACTTTAGGAAGATTAATCTCTCCCATTGACATTACATATGTTAAACATGTTTCTTTAGAAGAACTTCATGAACAAGATATTGTATTTGAAGAAGAAACACTTGTAGTATAAGTTGTGACTCAATAAGTAGAGTGACATTTACCTTTTGCCATTGATAAGGATAAATCACCTTTGATAGAAGAAGTTTCATCTTCCCCCCATCCTAATAATGAATAAGAAGAGTTGTATCATGTCATGGCTTTGTCTTGCCATGAAGAAATAATCTGAAAACAACAAGCAGAATTAGATTTTCTTCATTCAACCTTGCAAGGTAAGAACTATATTATTTCCAATTTGGAATAAAAATTTGAAGATTATGTTACTAGATCTATAAAACAAGAGATATTTCTTATAAAAATATAAGTTAAATAGTGTCATGTCCCCTTTTTCATGGACATTGACAGACTTGATGATTAGCCTATTATGCGACCTTCATAGGCTAATAGGATGGATAGAGGGTCATGATGGAGATTGGCTTGGCTTCGATTTGTAGAGTTCCTATAGTTGGCTTTCATTCAGGTTATTTCAGACACATTAGGCCTGAGCTCCTATTATTTAGGGATATTTGACATGCAGCAGAGTGCCTTTATTTTGGTATGGTCATGTGTGGAATCACTCCCTGGTTCACTAGCTTCGAACGGTTTGAGGATCCGACATGTATTGAGAGAGATATTAATATTTGACTGATTTAATCAAATATTAATTATTTAGCCTAATTTTAATTAGAAACCCTAATTCTAATTTAAGAAAACCTAACTAGGGCAAGCATATCTTTTTGAGGGTATAAGGGTTTCTCATGGAGGCCATTATTGATTATGCATTGATTTTTGATTATTGATTTTGAAGAATTCTTCTGTGAAGACTGAGCCAAGGGTTATAGGATTCCATTGCAGTGGAGAACGTCAAATCTTCATTGTGTGTGATTTAGAGGCTGTGAGATATCAGTTGATTTATTGCCAAATTGAGAGATAGCTTCATACAGAAGTTATCACATAGGTACAGATTTGAGAGATAACTTCACATAGAAGTTATCACAGTATTTCAGGTATTTCTTTATTTAGTTTTTGATTCAATAAATTATACAAATAGAGATCTTCTGTATTAGAGACATATATTTTTAGATCAGGGGTTGAAAATAGGCAAGTTGTGCTTAATTGGTGGCCGTACAAAGTCTGTATAGGTCCATACAAATCCACGCAGACACTGACCTCGGCAGACAGAGATCCCCAGTGATCGACATCGACCGACTGAGACCGATGTCAGCAGTGAAGGACCTACAGTGACCGACATCGATAGCATATCGACCAACACTGGTGACTGTGTGTTCAACACAGCAGGCGGAGACTTCCAGATTCAGGGTCAATCTCTAGATTTGCAAAAGCCCAAGAAAAAAGGAGCCCCTATGGGACATCACAGTGGTATCAAAGCTAAATTCCTACCATCTTGTTGGGTAGATCAGAGCCAATGTCTTGCCAGCTTGATTGGGTTATTTCAAATTGAATTCGATTATCAGTATGGCTTTAACAGGGGTCAAAGATTTGGAAGAAAGAATGCACAATGCAAAGAAGAAGTTAGATAATCCATTTTAGTAAGCAGATGACATTCTAAAAACTTTGGAGGAGTTAGAAACTTATTTAGGCAAGGTTGATCAGTCACATTCTTATGATATGCAAACAACGTTATCTCCAACATTTGGTTCGTTGGTGAAGCCCTGATTATTGAGACATCATGATGAGGTGGTAAGACTTGCACTCTCTCTTGCATTAGTGAAATCATGAGGATAATAGCTGGCTTTAATTTTTATGATGATTGGATTATGAGAGAGGTACTTCATGCCATGGTAAAAAGCTTTGAAAAGTTGGATGACATTAGAGACCCTCATTTCTCAAAGAGGGCAAGATTACTTGAAATATTTGCAAGGTATGGATTTGAAAACATTATGATGTTAGTAGGTTGTATTGGTGGCATTCGCAGGATGTTTAATATATTTTGGAATATTTTAGATGAGTTTCATTCCAGTGATGTATTAGCATCAATGCACTCTATCATGTTCACAATCTTGTTTGAGGAGGAGGATAAAATTTCTAAACTTTTGGCAGAAAATTTATGGTATGTCTAGACAAAAGAGAAAAATGTCTCACCTAGAGCCGGTATGTGGTTAAAGAGTTTAATTGATAGGCCTAAGGATTGTAGTACTTTCCCTATGACATGTATAAGTTTGAATGATGAGTTTGATAGACATGCTAATCTAGTACAGGGAGACATTAACACATCTTCAGGTAATGATTTATCTACATTATCTTCATAGGTAGGAGCAGTTGGGGTTATTGTGGATGAGCTTTGTCTTAAGGTGAGTTCATCTCAGGTGTTAGACAATGAGGATGTGCCTGATGCTTGCATTCAGAGTGTGGAAGTATACTCAGAGGTTAGTACATTGAATACTGGTGATGAATATGTTTTTGTAGCTACTGATGAGGAGCATGTTGTTGAGGTTGACACACCGGTTCAGGATTTGGGAGTACCTAGTTTTGATGAGTTTGAGATATCAGTGGAGTTGAGTCTCCAGATTGATTCTTCTCACATAGATGATAGTGTGGTACAGTTGGTTGTGCTGCCTTTACAGAGGGATCAGTTGTGGTGTGCGGGGGAGTATGTTGATGCTTCCTCATATAATTTTTACTGCACTGAATCATTCATGGAGTATTTGCTGGATAGTGCAGGTGTTCATCTGGATTCACATAGGGTGACAGAAGGTGTTCTCATCCAAGGTACTGGTGCTATTAGCAAATTGGGTGGGGAGATTATAGGGATCCTATCTACTATGCTATCTCACAAGGATTTTGAGGTGGGGTATGCTTATTATTCTTCTTTTGACCCAGAGAGAGAAGATTTGATTTCACATAGGTGTAGATCAGCTCCAGTTTCTTACCATCCATTATGGGATGGCTTGGCACCATCTCTTGCAGATGGAATTGGCAGTTTGAGTTGTCCATTCTACTTGGGTTATGATGCTTTGAGAGTTTGGTTCTCATGTGTTATTGACTATGGTAGTTGTGCTCTTAGAGTTTGGTTGAGTTGCATTCGCCAATTTGATTATGGGTTCTTCTTTGTTCTACTTCTGATGATATTGTAGGTACTTGCATTGATTAATAGCAGTGTAGAGCATAACTACATTTGGGATCCAGGTGGATCGAGTGGTTCATTGTTTCAAGATTGCTTGGGGATAAGCAATTTTTGGAGGGGCAGATTGTCATGTCCCCTTTTTCATGGACATTGACAAACTTGATGATTAGCCTATTATGTGACCTTTATAGGCTAATAGGATGGATAGAGGGTCATGATGGAGATTGGCTTGGCTTCGATTTGAAGAATTCCTATAGTTGGCTTTCATTTAGGTTATTTCAAACACATTAGGCCTGAGCTCCTATTATTTAGGGATATTTGACATGCAGCGAAGCACCTTTATTTTGGTATGGTCATGTGCGAAATCACTCCCTGGTTCACCAGCTTCGAACGGTTTGAGGATCTGACATGTATTGAGAGAGATATTAATATTTGATTGATTTAATCAAATATTAATTATTTAGCCTAATTTTAATTAGAAACCCTAATTCTAATTTAAGAAACCCTAATTAGGGAAAGCATATCTTTTTGAGGGTATAAAGGTTTCTTATGGAGGCCATTATTGATTATGCATTGATTATTGATTATTGATTTTGAAGAATTCTTCTGTGAAGACTGAGCCAAGGGTTCCATGATTCCATTGCAGTGGAGAACGTCAACTCTTCATTGTGTGTGATTTAGAGGCTGTGAGATATCAATTAATTTATTGCCAAATTGAGAGATAACTTCATACAAAAGTTATCACAGAGGTACAGATTTGAGAGATAACTTCACACAGAAGTTATCAAAGTATTTCAGGTATTTCTTTATTTAGTTTTTGATTCAATAAATTATACAGATAGAGATATTCTGTATTAGAGACATATATTTTTAGATCAGGGGTTGAAAATAGGTAGGTTGTGCTTAATTGGTGGTCATATAAAGTCCGTACAGGTCCATACAAATCTTCGTAGACACCGACCTCGGCAGACAGAGATCCCTAGTGACCGACATCGGCCGACTGAAACTGACGTCGGCAGTGAAGGACCTACAGTGACCGACGTCGGCAGCATATCGACCAACGCCAGTGATTGTGTGTTCAACATAGTAGGCTGAGACTTCCAGATTCAGGGTCAATCTCCAGATTTGCAAAAGCCCAAGAAAAAAGGAGCCCCTAAGTAAGGGACATCACAAATAGACTAGAGTATATAATTTGATGTTCTCACAAATTCAAGAGTTGAGTAATTTATAGAATTCTCTTGCTATTAAGGACACCCAAATTACTGATTTATAAAATTTTAATGTTGATAAAAATGATTAGATTAATAATATGATAAAAACTATTTTTGATAGAAATCCATTGATTATTTAACACACTGATAGAATAAGAGAGATAAACACCTAAACTGCTAAGTTACGAGCCTTTATACAAGCAATGTAGAGAGAGATAAGATAAATAATAGTCTAGACTAAGGGAACTACAAGATTTGTTCCCTCACCCATTCCACTCCATGAAATGATCTCAGTCTAGAATAGAACCCAACAAAAAATTTAGAAGTTGAAGGAAGAAAATGCTAAGCTTAAAGAGGAATCTCAAAAGCAATTGATAGAATCTCATAAGCAATTACAAAAAGCTCAGACCTCCATCCAACATATTTGTGTTATTTCTAAAAAAAAATTAGAATAAAGGAAACCTTCCTTTGTTTATGTTATTTTTCTCCATGAAAATTTCTACAAGTGGCAGATACAACTTATTTCCCTTGTTTTTTCACACATTATTGAAGATGAGCACAAGTTTATGGACATTTTTCTCAAAAGCACTAAAGAAAATAAAGATGAAATTTGTGATTTTTATACTTTTAACATGATGTTAGGTTATCAATCTAGTTTTCTAATAAATCCATTTGTTGGAGAGACACAATTATGTGCCTTCTTCTCTACTCTAAAAAACTAGACATCATTGTAGCAAGCCAACAATAATTTTTTGGAATTGTAAAATACCATTGTGCTATGTATCATACCCCAATTCATAGAGGTAAGGAAACTTCTTACTAATTTTCAACCAATGTACCACATGTATATGAATAACAAATACCATGAGTTATTGAGATCAAATGTTGCATCGTTTAGGGATTTTATGGACCAATATTCTACTAATACCATCAATACCAACATTTTTAGATGGGAGACTTTACCTATTGATTTGATGTATGAGGAATTCCTAAGCCCTACCAATATTAGATGGAGTTTTAAGATAACCAGGTCAATTTCTTAGATTATCACCTGGCTCTTAGATAAAGGTGGTTCAGATGTATGGATTGGAATGAGGTTCAGGCCTCTGATAATTTTTTGTCCTTTATCTCCATGGTAGAGTTGGCATACTTAGGTAGAAGTTTAATTTCAAGCTTGGTTGCATATAGTTATAAGGGATTTTGGATTCTTGTTGAGAGGATACCATGATTAGATCCACCATTTTTAGATATATGATAGTAGTTAGTGGCTAGAATCAAGAATTTTGGATTGAAGACTAGTTATGTCACTTGTTTGTAGGAGGACTTGAAAAAGGTAAAGTGTGGGAGAGAAATGATGAGAATTTCATATAGTTCATCATATCTATACAAATTATCCATAAATTTTTGCCTTTGGTTATATATTGCATTGAATTTAATAGTTAAGGTCTTATCTAAGTAGGAAATGAATGCAATTTATCTTTTGTTAATATGTAATTTATTACTAATTATTTACCAATTTATTGTATCTAACTTGGATGAATATCACTGCTTTGAGTATAGAAACACATCCCAATGGAGGGGTAATTTTGATAAGATATCAAATAGTTTTGGTAACTCTTTTTGGTTACAATTTTGAGGATTCATCAAATGAGCTCCAAAGATCTAACACTCTGAAGATGCTCTGAAAGTGATCTAAAGATGCTATGAGGGTACTCTAAAGACATATACAAGATGCTCCAAAGATGTCTATACATGCTCTGAAGACCTGTATAGAATGCTCCAAAGACACATAGGCATGCTCTAAAGGCTAGTTGGATCCTACTGATCGATATAGTAATTATAAAGATATATATAAATAGAATTTATATATTTAGATATCTTATTTTAGACATTCCCATTCATGGTAATGGCCTAAAATATTCTGCATATATTTATACTTTTATTTTTTAAAATCAGATAAGTATCTTAGGATTTATGATAGTTATTTTCTATCTATAGTTAGTTGAGTTAGTTTCAATGCCTTGTTTATATTTTGAATAAATAGATTTGGTCATTTAGATCACCAAGATTTTGTACTATATGAATAGATGTTGAGATGTGATTAAATAAATGTCTCCTTCTCATTCTAGATAGTGGGAAGTAATTCAAAAAAGTAAGCAGTTGGTGAATCATAAAGTTATTAAGAAGAATTTCATATTTGTATATGTTCCTTTGAATGAAGTAGAGTTCAACATTTCATTTTATTAATGAGTAAAGTAGTTCCCATTCTGAGGAAAGAGCAAGGGTCCACTTCTCTCCAAGAATCAAGATAAATTGGTGCTTCTTAGTTTAATAGTTTAGAAGCATTTATTTAATTCAGATATATTTTATTTACTACAGAGTGTAATTTCCTTTTAAAACACAAGAGTGATTTATTTTGAATATAGAGTGATTTCCTTTCAAATCAAAGAGTGATTATTTTAAATGCAAGTGTGAATTTCCTTTTCAAAATAAAGTGTGAACTTCCTTTAATTCAAGTGTGTTTAATTTACATGCAAGAGTTTTTAAAATTCAATACAAACAAATTTTTTTTATGCGAGAGGGTGTTTTTTTCAATTAAAGTAAGTTTGTTAATTCATCTCATATTTAGAATTTGTTGAAAGCTATTCAAGTAACAATAAAAAACATTCTTATATTCTATAATATCACACCATGCTACCCAGTTGGGCAAGTTGAGTGAGGAAATTATATGTCCTATGCTAACTATTTAAGTTTTGGATGTTGATGGTGTGGATGCCAATAGGTGATATTCAATAAATAAATAGTTTAGATTTATTTTCTTGTAAACTAGAATAAGAGTCTTATTTACTATTTTTAGGATTTAAAAAACATAGTAGAATTAAAACCCCTCAAATAGTACTATACAACTCCAATATCAAATGGTCTTACTACATACAACCATCAAACACTACCCTAGTTGAAAATGACACCAATCTATTGATTGGTTAAATGAGAGGTATAATAGTAGCCTATCAATGAGCCTATCCATATGGAAGGAATATTTATGTTTATTGTCTATAAATATTGTTTTACATTGAGGCATGTAGTTTTGGGTTATGGGAGATTTGATATGTGATGGGATATGAGGTAATATTCCAAGGATGGTGTCATCAAATATGAGTTCATTAAAGACTAGTGGTTAATCAAAGATGAGAGGCTAGTCAAAGATGGGTTAACCAAGGATGGGTGATTGATGAAGCAATGGTTCATGGAGGATTAGCTCAACAAATTTGGGTTCTTCATCAAATATTAGTGGGATAAAAATGGTTTGAGATTGGACAAATATGGGTGATTTAACAAAAATAGGTTTGTTGAAGGTTGGTTGGTCTAGGATGGAGCGATCTTATTGACCTTACTTGGAAGTGGAGGAGTTTTATTATGATTTATAAAGGGATCTTAGCATATATCTAATGGATGATTCTCAGACTTGGATGTACTCTATTCTCAAATAGATAAGGATCCTTGGAGGGGTGATGGTAGAATATGATTGGATTGATGAATTTGTTGTGGCCCTAGGGTTGGATTGGTTGTGGTTGAAAGATGGTTAGGTTATGAAGTGGTGGATCTTGGACAAGTGGATGAAGAATAAAAAATGGATGTTAAGTTAGATACATGTTGGTTAAGGTTTTGGAGTTGGTTGATCATGTTTTATGTTGGGATGGTGATGTTAGAAATAGATTAGGATTATGGGGGATATCTATATTTGGATGGTCACTAGTAGGTGGGGGATTTGGATATCTTAATTGGTATGATAATATTGGGTCTATATTAGACTTAAATTTTGATTTGATATGAATATGACTTGGCTAGGTTTGATGTGCAATGTTTGATTGTGTGATTTTGATGTTTGATTTTATGTTTTGATGTGGTTAGTTAGTGTAATATCCCAAACCAATAGGGACTATAGAAAGACAAAAGCTCTAGTACCACTATAATATCCCCAACCAATAGGGACTGAAGAAAGACAAAAGCTCTGATACCACTGTAATATCCCCTATTTCCCTTCAATTCCAAAACTAAATATTTTTTTGACCATTTCTCTGTATTTTGCCTTTTGATTTTTTTTGTATGAAATAAGAACAAATTGCAATTTTTGCAAAATAATTTCCAAATAAATATATAAACGACAGTCTAATCTCTTAACTGGCAAATCAATGATCTTATTATTCATCCATATGATTATAATAGAAGTCTTCTTTCATACATATAAAAAGAATATTAAAATACTATCTTAAAAACCTGAATTTTCTACAAACTGGAAATAAACCCTAGATCTGGTTCATCTTGAGTTGCTGTGTTAAAAACACAGTCACCATCATTGGTTATTCTATCACTGTTAATAGTATAACACTATGAAAACTACCGACATCGGTCTCTAATGACCTGGGTCGGCTGATGTCAGTTGATATCCTGTCGATGTCAATTTTTGAGTTGATCGATGTCGGTCACTGGACTGCCAAGTCGGTCTCTGTGCTTCCCACGGTGCTTTCCAGCCTGATGCAAAATGGTACAAATTTTTATAGATCTGTATGGATCCTGTACAAAAGCTAATGGAAAATAGTGCAACCTATATGCTGTACTCCAGATCTGAAGAAATATAGCCTAATACAGAAGATCTTTATTCAAAATAATTACTCAAACAAAACCTAATGAAATAAATACCTGTAAACCCCTGTGATAGCTTTTGTATGAAGTTATCTCTCAAATTGGCAATAGATCGGCTGATATCTCACAACCTCTAAATCACACACACTAAAGAGTGGATGTTCTCCAATGCAAATGGAGTCTTAGAACCCTTAGCTCAGTCTTCACAAAAGAAATTCTTAGCAACAATCAATATCAATAATCCATGGATAATCTGCCTCCCTCTAATAAGAAACCCTTATATCCTCCAAAAAGGTGTGCTTTCCCTAATTAGGGTTTTATAATTAAGAATTAGGGTTTCTTAATTAAAATTAGGCCAAATAATTAATATTTGATTAAATCAATCAAATATTAATATCTCCCTCAATACATGTCAGATCCTCAAACCATCTAAAGCTGGTGAACTAGGGAGTGATTCTGCACATGACCATACCAAAACAAGGGTGCTCCACTGCATGTCAAATATCCCTAAATAATAGGAGCTTAGGTAAATGTGTCTGAAAAAGCTTGAGTGAATGCCAATTGGGAAAATTCTGCTAGTCAAATCCAAGCCAAGCTCCATCATGACCCTCTATCCATCCTATCAGCCTACGAAGGTTGTATAATAGGCTAATCCTCAACTCTTAAGATGTCAACTGAAAAGGGGACATGACAATCCACCCCTCTTAAAATTGCTTGTCCCCAAGCAATCATGGAATAATAAACCACTCAATCCACTTGGATCCCAAGGAAAAGGTTGTGTAACGTCCCTCATGTCACCAATCAACCCCTATGAAGAAATCATCAGCATCAAAAGTACAAAAATCAGCAACTAAAAAATTGCACTCAACACCCAAACAACTAACATCACTGACAACATTATCTGAAGACCAACTGTAGATGCCGATAGAAGAACCCACTCTATAGAACTCAAGCCAACTAAAATATCGACTCTATCAAAACTCAAGTCCCTATCTAATTGACACTCACACCCAACTACACTGTGGATATGACAACCATATGTACCTGAGTCACTGACACCAAATCCAATCTCTGATAAACTATCCTAGGTGTGTTGATATTATAAGTTGTGTAACTTGTAACTACCAATTCCATCTACAAAAGATGGTGCCAATCCATCCCAAAATAGATGGTAAGAAATGGGTGCCAATCTACACCTGCATGAAATCCAATCTTCGATCTTTGAGTCAAAAGAAGAATAATGAGCATACCCCACCATATAATGCCGGTAGGAACCCCAAACTCCACTACTGGCTCACCATCACTAAACTAGGAATTAGCAGATGGCTCTAATCTCTGACTCCAAGTGGCTGTAGGTTGGATAGGACCTTGTGCAATCTGCTCAACAAACCCCACCTCAAAATCCTTGTGAGGTAGCATAGTAGAAAGGATCACTATAATCTCCCCACCCAATTTGCTAATAGCACTAGTACCTCAGATGAGAACACCTTCTATCACTTTATGTGAGTACAAATGAACACCTGCACTATCCATCAAATACTCCATGAATGATTTAGTGTAGTAAAAATTATATGTGAAAGCATCAACATACTCCCCCGCACACCACAATTGATCCCTCTATAAAGATGGCACAACCAACTGTACCACACTGTCATCTGTGTGAGAATAATCAATCTAGAGACTCGACTCAATTGGTATCCCAAACTCATCAGGACCAGGTACTCCCAAATATTGTACATGTGTGTTAGCCCCAACAATATGTTCCTCAGTAACAACTGTAGGAATGTACTCACCATCAACACTCAGTGTACTAACCTCTGAGTACACCTCCACACTCTGAATGCTAGCATCAGACTCATCATCATCTAACTCTGAAGAAGCTACTATTGAAACTATCTCATCATCACAATCTCTAGCTCCCTCATCCTCTGTAACTAACAGAGAGTCCAAATCCCCATGACTAAGCTCATCCACATGTCTCTTGAAATCCTGGTGAGCCACCTTCATTGCCTCCATGCCCTCCTTGATCTGTTGTAAGTTGTCACAAGAAGAACCTACTGTAACTCCATTTTGTCTCTCCATGTTGGAAAGGTTGACCTTCCCTTTTATGTCTCAAAGATGCTGTCTTGCATTGGCAACCACTAATCTAGCCTCCTTGGCCTTTTGTGACCACATATCACATAACTTTTGGGTCCTTTCCATATCCTTCCAAGTTTGATGTTCATGATGTGAAGATGAAGTAGCAATATGATCATCCAAATAATCCATACCTTTATTATCCATATCATTAGCATTCTCTATGCTGGCCTCCAATGTAGAAGTCTCAAGCGAAGCTTCTTGTAGAGATGATACAGACAACTCATTCCCCATGGCTGCCCTCATATCCTCTTGAGCCAAATCAACATGTCTAACAACTGGTGTAGGGCTGCCATCAACCCTTGTAGAGACCTCTTGTTTCTCCTTCTTTCCACTTTGTGTTGTGGACCCTTTAACAATGGATGCCACATACCGTGTTAATTTGTCTTTGAATGTAGGGTCTAAAAGAAATTCTTTCATCCTCTTCAAACTTTGTTTTAGCTTCTCCATATCCTTGTCCCACTATTTTTGAGTACTGGAAGTACCCATGATTAACTCACCGATTCAATGTCCAATCTACCCAATAGGATGGCAGAGTTTAGCTCTGATACCACTGTAATATCCCTAACCAATAGGGACTATAGAAAGATAAAAGCTCTAATACCACTGTAATATCCCCAACCAATAGGGACCGTAGAAAGACAAAAGCTTTGATACCACTATAATATCCCCTGTTTCCCTTCAATTCTGAAACTGAATATTTTTTTGACTATTTCTCTGTATTTTGCCTTTTGACATTTTTTTGTATGAAATAAGAACAAATTGCAATTTTTGCAAAATAATTTCCAAATAAATAAATAAACCACAGTCTAATCTCTTAACTGGAAAATTAATGATCTTATTATTCATCCAGATGATTACAATAGAATTCCTCTGTCATACATATATAAAGAATATTAAAATACTATCTTAAAAACCTAAATTTTCTACAAATTGGAAATAAACCCTAGATCTAGTTCATCTCAAGTTGTGTTAAAAACATAGTCACTGTCATCAGTTATTCTGCTGCTATCGGTGGTATAACATTGTGAAAACTATCGATGTTGGTCTCTGATGACCTAGGTCAGCTGATGTCGATCGATATCCTGTCGATGTTAGTTTTTGAGTCGATCAATGTCGGTCACTGGACTGCTGATGTCAATCTCTGTGCTTCCCACGATGCTTTTCGGCCTAATGCAGAATGGTACAAATTTGTACAGATATATATGGATCCCATATAAAAACTAATGGAAAATAGTGTGGCCTATATGCTGTACTCCAGATCTAAAGAAATATAGCCTAATACGGAATATCTTTATTCAAAACAATTACTCAAACAAAACCTAATGAAATAAATACCTGTAAACCTTTGTGATAGCTTCTGTATGAAGTTATCTCTCAAATTGACAATAGATCGTCTAATATCTCACAACCTCTAAATCACACACACTGAAGAGTGGACGTTCTCCAATGCAAATGGAATCCTGGAACCCTTGGCTCAGTCTTCATAGAAGAAATTCTTAGCAACAATCAATATCAATAATCCATAGATAATCTACCTCCCTCCAATAAGAAACCCTTATATCCTCCAAAAAGGTGTGCTTGTCCTAATTAGGGTTTCATAATTAAGAATTAAGGTTTCTTAATTAAACTTAGGCCAAATAATTAATATTTGATTAAATCAATCAAATATTAATATCTCCCTCAATACATGCCAGATCCTCGAACCGCTGGTGAACTAGGGAGTGATTCTGCACATGACCATACCAAAACAAGGGTGCTCTGCTGCATGTCAAATATCCCTAAATAATAGGAGCTCAGGCAAACATGTCTGAAAAAGCCTGAATGAATGCCAATTGGGAAAATTCCACTAGTCGAAGCCAAGCCAAGATCCATCATGATCCTCTATCCATCCTATCAACCTATGAAGGTCGTATAATAGGCTAATCCTCAACTCTGAAGATGTCAACTGAAAAGGGGACATGACAGTTAGACTTGATTTAGATGAGATAGAATTGATGTTATGATTTCATCAGTGTTAATTGACAAGATATGGGTAATTAAATGAAAATATAGGGATACGATTTGATTGGATTAAGATTTGTTGATGTATGGATTTAAGCTCAATTATGGGATTAATCTTGGATTGATTAAGATTTGATTTTGATTTAATTTAATATGACGTTAGAATGTTTGACTTAATTTTGAAGTCGATGGAATTGGATATGTTTTGAATTTGTAATGTTGGATTTTGGACATGATTTGAATTGTTGATTTTTACATTAAATTTGATTTGACTTAGTCAAAGGTAAATGTTTGAATTTTGATTTAATTTTGATCTAGGTTGACTTTATGTTATAGTTTGACTTTGAATTAAGTTTGACTGGCTATTTAACTTGATGTTTGATTAGATATTTGAATTGCATATGTTTGAATTAAATAATTAATGTTTAAACTTTGATGTTTGAATTTTGAAGGTTGAATTGGAATAGTTTACATTTTACTTTTGAATGTTGGGATGTGAATAGTTGATGTTGGATGGATTTGATTACTTAAAATATTTAATATTTTTAATAAATATAAGTCTCAATAATAATAAGATAAAAACACGTAAATGACAATCACTATGCTTAGTATAAAAGTCTTAGAACATAATTAGTATCCCACACATATACTCACATGAAGTAGTGAATAGATTGGTCTCCCAACCCTTACTCCATGGATGTACATTATAAGTATCTTGGGGGAGTTTGGTTTCACTTGCACTACTAACTATATGCAACCAATTGATCTTAAAAAAGGCTTAAACAAGGATTTATAGGTATGATTGGTCCCAAGACCATGGAAAAGGTTGATTAAAAGGCTACATGAGAGGTTCTATTCCATTCATTCCCACTCCATCTATAATATTTCACTAGAGTGTAACCAATAAATCATTCTTATATGGGCATTATCTAGGGTCTAAGTATTGAATGATGAAAACCCTTCACTTCATGGTGTGTGAAAAACATGACACCACTTGACTAGTAATGATAAATCCTACCTCAATTTATATATGTCATAAGAAAATGGGATTTGTCATATCATTTGGGGATGAATTTCCAATCATTGAACCCTAAAGGATTGTGCTTGGGGATTAAATTCCAAGTTACAAAACCAAAATAAAAGATGCACTTGTTATTTTTGATTCTAAATATCACTTGAAGGTGCAAGGGAAGATCATATATAACATTCTTATGGAATAAAAACAATCAATCTAGGCAATTCATTATTCACAAGAATTGCATTATGGCACAAGGAAAGAACATACATGGATATAAATTACACAAACACATACATACACAATAAAAAAGTGAAAGAAACAAGTTTTTAATACCAAAGTTGAAATGTGTGTTCAATTCTTAAGCCAAATATAAAATGTGAGTGTTTTTTTGATTGATTTAAGACTTTGATGGGCAAAAACCTATAAATGATAGATCGGTAGTTTGTTTTATTTATATTTTTTAAACATAAAATCCTACAGAAAATTTATAGATCACAAACTATCTTCGATTCCTCTGAAATAAAAAACAATTCCACTAAAACTTAGGTCAATTTTGACAATCCCTAAAAAACATAGAAGTAATAAAATGTAAAAAAAAATGATTCCACTAAAATCATAACAAAGTATTGATCTCCAACCAAGATTAATGGATCTCATCAATAAACCAAATCTATAAATATAGGGCTACTCCTCCATTCTTAGAATGTCATGGAATCATAAAAAAGTGCTATCAAAATAAAATCTCAACCAAGCAATCAACCATCAAGCATCCAATCAAATCATCTAGTTTTTAAGGGGTTACACTGTCAGATCATCCACTTGCCATCCAAAAGTTTGAAACTACATTCATCACTTTTGAGCACATTGAATATACAAGAGGAGGATAAATGTTGTCTTTAGTAAGTGAAGGTAATCATGTGTTTTTTTCATTATTTTATTTCTCAATATAAAGACACTTGCATTGATTAGGTAGCATTTCAATGCTTTTTGATTTCTACTAACAAAGCTAATATTTGTTCTTGATGTTATATTATGAATCTATATGCTAAAATCTATGGGCATGTATCTTCCAATGTATGCTTATTTTGAAACCTATATATTTTTTCTTTTAAACTATGTGCATATACTCATGCATATGCACCCAAGTGTGTGTAAATTTATGCTCAAGTTTTTATGAAGTGTGTGCATATGTATAACATATGATCCCACAATTTGTATCAATGTGCCAATATTTGTTGTATATTTAAACCATTATGAATCTCTATAATTTATACTCTGATATGATTTCCTACTCTTTGAGGCATATGTATCTATGACAAACCCACTATAATGAACTCTTTTGGGATGACGGGTGTATCATGTAACTCATTCATATCAAAATAAGAGTTAATAGTATCATGTGATATACAAAAACAGCATCATTTAATATCATATGATCAAGTGGAGAATATGTCATCATAGTAATGTATATATAGATCAAGGCTTACATGTAACATATGTGATTTAGAGCATACATGTGTCATGACTAGATAAACATATCAATGAATCATGCAGTATTAGGATAACTAAATAAGACTACATAGTAAAAGTACATGATATAGATCATGGAACCACTCAATGTAATCAAGCTCAACATTTCAAGTGTTAGTTTCACACATAAGGCTAACTAATATATATAAAGACATAGATATGTCATAAAAAATAAGGTAAAGGGTGACATGTAAGGGAAAATTAATACATCACCAAAAAAGAACATCAAGGATCTCAAATCAAACTAGGCTAAGGGACACACTCAAGGGAAATAAAGATGTCATAAACAAGGCCAAAGGGCCATACAAAATGGATAAACACAAAGTAGTCTATCATGTGATTAATAACCTCAATGGAGCATAGAATAAAGGAACTAGTCTACACCATCCATATGTATCAATGTCATGTGATATTATAAAATTATATCCATGTGTCACTATGTAATATATGAGTAACTAACAAGGTATATGTAAGTAATTAGCTCAACATCGTAAAAATGTCAACAAAATATATAACCTATAATAGTGAAACCTATGGATCAAAATGTCCCTAATATCAACATGGCCACTGGGTAGAGAGAATTCCAACATCTAGACATGTCCATGTGTAACATGTATGTCTTGCATAACACTCATTTACTTTGAAATTAATGTGTGTATGAAAATAAATATGCCATTTACCAAACATGTGATAAATAACATATGTAAATAGTGTAATCTATCATTCATGTCATGCTCAAGTCCTGATTTTGGAGTTTTTAAATAATTGATTTTATTTTTATTTTTTGGAATATTTAAAATTTGGAATAGCTAACCAATGATACTATCAATTATAAGGTCATGGGAAGTGCCTAGATTAGATAGTGGAGGGGTCTTCTAATGTGTATGGAAGGTACCATTATGGGTGGGTCTATTTTGATAATATTTTATGTGGTGTGCCATTATTTTCATGATGACTTCTCATTAAACATAATTTAGAATGAGTAGCATTAGGTGGTTGATGACTTTATGGGGTTCATTATATAATATGAATATGTTTTGTTACTTGTTTTATATGTGGAACACATTGAACTATATATGATGTTAAGTATGTATTATAGGAGATTGTGGCCTCTGTGAGCCTTGAGTAGATATTTGATGTGATCAACATAGAATAGGTGGCTAGCTAGTGGGCCCAAAAATGTTTATAAGAATTGGATGTGTAGATAAAACATGTATATGTGTAAAAAATGACTTGGTATAATGATCATGAGTAGGTGTATCAATCATCTCTATATAATGATCCTTAATGGGTGTATCAATCATTTCTATATAATGATCATAAATAGGAGTATCAATCATCTATGTATAATAATATTAAATATGTGCATCATCTAATTATTCTTGTAGTGGGGATATAGGATGAGATACCCTTTGTTTTAGAGGTTATTCATATTATACAGTTGTAACTATGATTACCATTTTGTAGTGTATGTATTGTAGGCATCGATGTATTATAGATGGTATTGATTATAATATCTACATCTAAGGGCATCCTAAAAATATGTCAAAGAAATCATTAATATGTAGAATCAACAATGGTGTGGTTAATATTATTTAACCTACCTAAATAGGACATATTATGTGTCCTAAGGTATTTTTGTATTTATATGAATCCCTTAACTACTTTTGATGTATCTTGTAAATCCTATCATGTATACCCAAGGGAGAGTATAAGAGTCACATTGGGTTCACCAACATGCTTTACCATAATTTGGATTAATGTAATCAATACAACCCCTAATAGGATAGAAACATGTAGAGTAATTTAGATATTAAGATATGACAACCAAGCATACATCTAAATGTAAAAAGATGAAACTGATTACAATGATTAAAAAAGTGGCATATGCTAAACATAGTAATTAAAAAAAGGGATGAGTACTTAGATTTTATAGGTGAATGTCTGACTGTGATTTTATTTTGGAAGTGGAAATTAGATAAAAGAAGGCATGTGATTTATTTTGGTTCAAGAATATATTTTTGCTTACATAGGGTTAGTTCCTTGATTTGCATCAATATTATCAGTTGATTTCAGCCTATTATAAAATGAGGGATTGTGGTCATATGGTCACCTTTGCATATATTTATATACTATGTATATGTGATCTCAAAATTTTATTTTGTGTGAAACTCTAAAAATTTGTGTCCATGTTGAAACCCTAGGTGCATTTGTGAGGGATAGAAACTTGTAAAAAATAAGAAAGTTTAATGGGTTATTTTTACCCCAATCACCCTCATTTGATGATTTATCACTACCTACATATCTAATACTCTGAGGATGGAAATCAAGCCACATGTAGTTCTCCCACCTAGTGTGATTATGTAATTATACTCCTTTACTATACATATGCAGCTAATGATTTGGATTTGATATTTGAAAATTCTTGCTTTGACATGGATTTAGTATGTTTAGAATTTGGGAAGAATAGATAAGATTTGCTAAATGTGAAACATTGTAGATATGTGTACCAGATAAGTTCCAAGTCCATTTTAAATGAGATCTTGATATGATTATATATGGATATAGTTAAATAATTAATTATGACACTAGCACATTAGACAAATGGGTTACACTTTAGGTGAGATTTTATTTTGACAAATAGTATTTGCTAGGATTAGATCAATATCAACTAGATCTGATTAGTATCGATTAGTGACACTAATCAAATTCAGTGGAACTAACCTATATATAAATGAACTAATATAAGAGTACGAACATCTTTGGGTAGAATATTTATTAGGTTTTAAAGAGAAAATGAGGTTCTTGTAAGTGTGTAATAATAGAATGAAAGGGTTAAATTATAAGATAACATGAAAGTGTGAGATAATGATAGATTAGGATCTTGTTTGAATGCTCAAGTCATGAATGATAAATGTGTGTCAAGCTAGTTATTGTCAAGTACTTAAGACTAGATTTTAGTATCTACACCTGTATGGTCTAATGTTTGGTGGTTTATTCCCTAAGGTAAATCAAATTTATATGATCATGTTCCTTTTTTGGCAGTACTTCTTTTGGAATTTCCCCAAAAATAGGTAAGTAAATATATTTTTGCCAATGTTTTGAGAATCTTATGCATATAACAAGAAATAACCAATTGTGGACACTTTGCCTATAGTCTATGGAGTTTAAATATAATATATTTAGAATTAAATCACATGAACAAATCTTATAAATTTATATCTATCATACCCAAGGTTGTGAGCCATTGGACTCCCAAAATTATGTTTTCCCCACACATGGGAATAAAAAATATAGAAGATTCTAGTTTGTAGTCTCCTATAAAAAAATTGGCACAATGGAATCTAATTGAGTAATTTATTGAACCACCACATAAAATCATAACCTTAAATTATGGAGTTGGGTAAATAAAATATTTAAATAATGCCATCAACTTATTGCTAATGTAGTTATGTGTACTCCCATAGTCAATCAACATTATTTCCTTTAATTTCTTGAGGAAACCCACTACCTTGAGGGTTTGTCAAGTGTTAATAACTAAAATAATATGACATTCTATAATTGTTTGGTTATATTTTTATTCATAATTTGGTTCATCCTCACCCTCATCCATTACTCCTCATCCTCTTGTTATTCTTTGACACCTTCAATTTAGAACAATTTATTTTCAGCATATTTATTTTCTTTCAATTATTTTCTGACATAGTTGAAACATAACCCTTTAATATGTTTCTCTTCACTTTTTTGAGGATTCAATATATTAGGATGGGGATCACTTGTGCTAGTTTAATTTTCTCTCTTCTAGTAGTGATTACATGTCATTTAATAAGATATGTTTCCTCTATCAAGTGTGTGAAGATCATGGAATCTAATATTGAAATTAGATTAAACACGTGAACATCAATGTGGATGATATCCTTGATCCCACCCAAGAATAAATCATTCAAGTTATCCCTAGTGATGTCATCCAAACATAAGGATAGGTTATATAATTGTTAAATATAATCCTTGACAATCCCTATTTTTCATAGATTTGCTAATTGGTAAAAGTTGTTCTCTATTACACTATTTTAGTAATACATCTACAACTCATCTATGAATAATGACCATGTCAACATAATTCCCTTATTTTTTATTTGATTACATAACCATATATGCCAAATGTACTACTTTAGTTCTAAATTCAAAGATGCCATGACCACCTTATGTGTACATGGGGTCTATTGTAAGTTAAATAAAATTTCAATTTAATTGATCTAGGTTTTTGGATTCTTACCATTAAACTTGACCACTTAATATTTCAGTAGCATGTTTCATGCACTTTATTTAAACTAAGATTGTTCTAGCTGAGATAACATAAGAGGCTAGATGGAGAGTTATTAGATAGTTGAATTGTGTGTCTATTGATCAAGGACACCGAGAGATTTTAAATTATCATATTTAGAGTGGTAAATATTATTTTCATTGAGTCCATCTCCACTTTGAGCCCATCTAAGTATTTTTTCATCATACTTTACACATCTATATGGATTTAGTTAATCAATGCATAAACCCATAAGTTATAAGTTTTTGTAATGAAATTACTTAGATGATTCACAAAAATAAAATAATTTATCAAAGAATTAAGAATAAAATAAACAAACCCACAACAACTATTGGTGAAAGAGAGGAATACTTGAAAATTATGACTGGGCCACTTTAAGGGGGTAACCTCCACAAAAATGAAATAAGAATATAATTTATTATATGATGATAAAATAATAACCATTACCTCTTATATATACTCTAATTATCCTTGGTTATTCCATATGCCAACCATAGTAAGAACATCGAGAAATGTAATAAGATAATATGAAGGTATGTAAGCCACAAGTCAGCAACACATATTCCTAGACACACTATATGTTAAGGTCACAACATTCCCCTCACATTCAAAATAATGTTTTCCTCAACATTGAATCAAACCAAAATGTTTTTGTAAGAATGCTTCATCATCCCATGTTGCATCTTTAGAATGTAGGTTCTTCCATTTGATCAAATACTCCTTAATCACTATGGTCCATATTTAGTTCGTACATGTGTGAATAATCTCTTCAATCTCTGGAACAAATCAACATTCTTCATCCAATTTAGGTAACTTAGTTTCAAGGGAACTCTATGTCTAATTAACTTCTTAAATCAAGATACATAGAATATCAGATGTATGCGAGTGGATGGGGGTAATTCTAACTTGTAGGCTACACTGCCAATGCTATGAAAGATATGATAAGGGCCATAGTAATTAGGGGATAGATTGTTATCATTTTTATATTGATTTAAAGATAGTTGCTTATATTGATACAAATAAATAAATACCCATCACCTATGTCAAAATTTCATTCACTCTGGTGTTGATTTGCTTGTTGATTCATCCTATTTTGCATTATTTCTAAATTCTCTTGAAAACTAAAAAGTACTTCCTATTAATATTGAATGTGTTCCTCAATGACTCAAACCTTGGGATGCACTATCAAGGCTAAAATTATAGATGGGGGGTGATACCCATATAATGCCATAAAAAGAGACATTTTGGAAGAAGTGTGAAAAGAAGTGTTATACCCCCATTTGATAAGTGGCAGCCAATGAACCCATTTATCTTGTTTATCATAAATAAAATAAAAAAGATAGATTTATAATTTTTTTTTGACTACCTCTATTTGTCCATCAGATTTAGGATGATAGGAAGAGCTATGAGCTAATTAGGTACCCAAACATGCAAAAATTTAGTCACTTACAATGATATTTGGAGTAGTATGTATTTTATGATATGTATTGAGAAAAATAGAAGCTACTATACAAGCCACAAGTAACTATGATAAGTAAAAAAAATAGCATACTTGGTGAGTCGATCCATAACTACCATGATAACATTTTTACCCTCAAACCATGGTAACCTAGTAATGAAATCCATGGAAACCTCCTCCCAATACTAGATAGGGATGGATAAAGGTTGTAAAATACATGGGGTCTTAAAGGTTTCACCTTTTTTATGTTGACACACCATGCATTTACCAACATATTTATAGACATCCCCCTTAATTCCTTCTTACAAAAAATATTTTTTTATTCTCTGATATGTTTTCAAAAATATTAAGTGACCTCCCATTGGAGATGCATGAAGTTCCTAAAGTATTTTATGTTTGAGGAGAGAATTATTATAGAGGTATAATCTATTTTATACCACATTCCCCTTCGATGGAAATTTTTTGGCTCCCACAAAACCCTTCTAAAGATTTTGAATCAAATCATGGGTAGCACTATCATTCTTCCATTTGAATCTTGCATCCTCTAGCCAATCTACCTACCAAATAGTCATTGCATATAATAATGCATCAATTGATTCATCCCTCCTAGATAGTGCATCTATCACAAAATTTTATTTTAATTTATTATAGACTATTTCAAAATAGTATCCTAACATTTTAGTCACCCATGTTTTTTGTTCTTTAGATGACAATCATTGTTCCAAATCATATTTGAGGCTATCATGATTAGTCTTTACCTAAAAGTGATGACCAATTAGATAAGGTATCCATTGCTTAACTTCATGCATAATAGACATCATCTCTTTCTCATAGATTGGTTTGAGCCTATTTTTTACCTTCGATTGGTGTATTTCAAATGTTAGTGGTTTACCTTCTTGCATGAATACAACCCCCATGCCATATCCTGATGCATCACACTCCATAATAATTTTTTCTTTTAAAATTAGGAGTATCAAAAATTAAAGTTGTGTAGATAGCCAATTTTAATTATTCAAATGTATTGTTGTCTAAATTAGTCTATTGAAAGGAGTCTTTTTTCAACAAAGAGATGAGTGGGGCTTCAATGCTACCATAATTTTTGACAAACCTATGATAATAACCAATTATCCCCATAATTTTTAGAGGTTCTTGAGGGTCTTGGGAACTTGCCACTCCATCATCACTTGGATGCTTTTAGGATCAAATTTCACTCATTCATGTGAAATAATATGACCAAAGTACTCCACCTTTTAGAAACTAAAAGGACATTTGGAAGGTTTTGTATAAAGTTGATGTTTTTATAGAATTGAAAGTATCTATTTCACATGCTTCAAATGGTCTTCCCAATTTTTTTTGTAGATGAGGATATCATAAAAAAACACCAATACACAATTTAACAAAAATGACCTAAAAATAGTATTCATCAAACTCTAAAATGTAGATGGTGAATTGATGAGGCCAAAATACATGACCATAAATTCATAATGGCCTTCATGAGTTTTAGAAGCTATTTTAAGTATGTCCTCATCATAGATTCAAATTTGACGATACCCTGAGTGAAGATATAACTTGGTAAAATAATAACGCCATGCAATTCATATAGAAAATCATCAATTAATAGACTAGGAAACTTATATTTGATTGTGTATTTGTTGATTTCTCTATAGTTTGGGAATATATTCCAAGTGTCATCCTTCTTCGACACCATGACCATAGGGGAGGAATATTGGATTTGAATATGTCAGATGATTCCTAACTCCAACATCTCATGTACCATATTTTCAATTTCACTCTTATAGACATAGGGATACCTTTAAGGTTTGATGTTGGGTGGTGTAATTCCTATAATGATCTTGATGGAATCATCATGTACATGGATTGGAGGAAGTCCTTTTGGCATGTTACCAAAAATAATAGAAAGCTCATCCACCACTCTTTGAAAATTAGGATGTGTAGACTCCTTGGTTGGTTGAACCTCTATGGAAAATATGTGTGCCAGAAATCCCTCATAACCTTTTTTGATAATCTTCATCATCTAATGGGAACTAACTAGTTGTGGATATTTAGCCCATAATCCATGCAGTTTAAAAGTCATGACTTTTGAATGGAACCTCATGAATAGTTTATGGAAATTCATCTTAATAGTACCCAAAGTGATGAGTCACTACACTTCCAAAATAGTACTATCTCCTTCCATGGGAATACAAAACATAGGGGAATCTAACAAGTAGTCTCCCATAGTAAGATTAATGCTATGTTATTTTACCAAACAGTTGATTATACCACCATCTACAATCATGACATAAAATTTTAGAGCTGGGTAAATAAAATAGTTCAAATGAGTCACACATTTATAGTTTATGAAGTCATGTGTACTCCCAAAGTCCATAAACATAGTCACCTTCTATTTCTTCAATAAACCCACCACCTTAAGATTTTGAGAAGTATTAATGCCTAAAAATGCATGATAGGAAATAGTAATTTGAGAAGCTTCAAATTCATACTCTAGTTATTCCAAACCTGCACTTGAAGCCTCATCATTATCTTCTTCCTTATTATATCCTTCAATTTAAAATAAATTATTTTGAACACATCAATGTCCTTTGCTCCTTTTTCTATCATAGTTGTAACATAAACCTTTTGCATGTTTTTATTCAATTTACTGAGGGGTCAATATGGTAGGTGGACATTAGTAAAAGTATTCATTAGATCAGATCTATATCCTTACCCATGCATTCCCTTGGTATGGCTTTAGATACACTACTGGGATGAAACATGTGAAGCTCCAATTGGATGTTATCTTTGAGGCCACCCAAAAATAAGTCAATCAAATTTTCCTCAATGATGTCTATAATATATAATGAAATATTATGAAATTGATGAATCTAATACTTTATAGTCCTATTTTGGTGCAACTTGGCTAGCTAGATAAATTATTTTTTAGATACATTATTTTAAAAGTGGAGTTGTAACTCAGAAAATATCAACAATGAAATTGAGACATCCTTATTTTTATTTTAAGCACCCAACCAATGATACAAAATGAACTACTTAGGTTCTAGATACAAAGAGGCCCTAACCACCTTTTTAAAATAGGGAATCTAATATAGATAAAAAAATTTTCAAATTAAGTAGTCCATGTGAGTGGATCCTTACCACCAAACTTGCACAAGTCTACTTTTGGAAACATTGGATTCAAGCCTAGATTGGTGTTAGAATTATTTGGATTAAGAGACCTAAAATTGAGTGGTGGAGAGTTATTTTACAATGGATAAGCTACAATGTTGGATAATTGCCTAGTTATTTATTATAATTGATCCCTCAAGCCATTCATCTCCCCTCTCATCCCCATGACTTCCACTTAAACCACATAGAGATCATCTTTTCGTACCATGCCATGTAACTATGATTAAAGGTGATGAACCATAAATGAAATAATCAAATCCTAAGTTTTGGACTTCATGTCATCCTAGTGAGGTTTTTGAGGTGTATTTTTCCCTTTCCCATATCCATGAGTATTAGGCCCAGCCATGGAAAAAACCTATGAGGGTGTGGCCCCCAAAAAAATTGTATCAATAGATCATGTATTGATCACCTCATCAAGGAAAATCCAATGATTGCTAATGTGTACAAGGGTGAAAAATTTTAGCCTAAAAATGTGTACCAGTACAATATACCATTGTGATTATCTCACAAAGATGAATCTAATGACTACCAATTTTCACAAGGTAAAAATTTTTCCCATTTTATTTTTTTATTTTATAATTTTATAGTTTATAATTTTTATTTTTTTCTTTTTGTAAAAAAATCCATGAACAAAACTACGGTGATGAAAAAATTCAATTCTTTCCAGATCACAATTTATGTTTTTTCAATCTTTTAGTGCTTAGGCCACCAAATATGAAAAAATCCACACCATATAAACTTTCCCAAATCAAATATTTTACACTAATTCTAATTAAATTACTTAGATGATTCATAAAAATAGAATAATTTATCATAGAATTAAGAATAGAGTAACCAAATCCACAATAATAATTGGCAAAAGAGCATAATACTTGAATATTATGACTAAGCCACTTCGAGGGGTCAACCTCCAAAATAGTGCAATAAGAACATAATTTTTAATGTGATGATAAAATACTAACCACTACCTCCTATATATACTATACTTAACCATTATTATTCCATAGGCTGACCAGAGTAAAAACATCAAGAAATATAATAAGATAATATGAAGGTATGTAAGCTACAAGTTGACCACACATATCGTTAGAAACACTATAGGTTAAGGGCATATCATTTTCTAATTCCATTTATTCCAAACTAGGAGTTTTTTATTGTGTGGCTTTCTATTTTACATGTCCTCTAGTGTTTAGACCAACCATACATAAATTCTAGGGCATAAGGTTTAGAAATTTAGGGTTGGGATGTAGTGTTTTGGGTTTCAAAAGAAATGTACTAGATATATATATATATATATATATATATATATATCATTGAGATAATCTCACCAAGTTGAATCCAATGAATGCTATTTTTAAACTAGGTGCGAAAAAATCCACACTTAAAAAACCCTCATAAAATATTCACTAATAGAAAAGATAAATTTCTCCTAGATTGTGAGTCATCTTTTTTTGATCTTTCAGTTCATAAAACAAATGCAATGCTAGATCCAAAAAATATGCACTACATAAACTTTCAAAACTCTAATACTATTTTTATTGAAATTAATTATATACATCACATCAATATAAATATAAGGAGAATACCAAAAATAATATATCATATTAATAAGATAAAAATAATTAAATCCACACCAATAGTTGATAGTAAATAAGAATACTTGATAAATAATACTGAGCCAATTTGAGGGGAAAAGTTCAAAAAACATGTAATAATAAAATAATTCATAATATTATCCTCAATTACTAACCACTAACTCCTATTTATATGCTACTTAATCCATTTTTACTCCATAGGATGACCCTACTAACAATAAGAGAACCTAGAGAAATGTGACAAGATAAGATGAAAGGTTATGTAGGCCACATGATACCCACACATATCCCTATACATGTTATAGGTTAAGGGTGTGTAACATAATAAATAAATACCTATGCATAGGACATACTAGATTAAGGAAAGGGGACATGATTTAATATAAAAACAAGAGGATGAATGTATCTAGAGCAAGGTGAAACAACAAATGTGAATAAATGAAAATAAAAAAATTATCTATAAACTAAATTAAAAAGTGGAAGAGTAACCTAATTTCAAAATAAAAATGAAATAAATTTGGAATCTATGGAGGTCATTCAATACATATAATTAACTTTTATAGTTGTGATAGAGCTCACTAGAGCATAAAGGCATGATGTAACCAGAGGGTGACCAAAACCAATTAAGGTAAGGGAATCAACTAAGGTTATGTCAGTGTTGAATATTAAAGGGTGATAATTTTTTTAGATACTTAGTTTTAGCAAAGTATGGGCAAACCCAAGACAATGAATATGGAACCATTGAAGATAAAGGGGACTTCTATGGCACACAACCCTACATATGACCAAAAAGGGTTGATCATGAGAAAATCAATGATTTTGAGATGGATATTATTTTTTGATACTATTGAAGAGGTTAATTTTTTATTGAAGTATGTGTGAATCCAAATTTGGAGCCCCACATTGGTATATTCCAAGAACATGTTGTACATTGTTAACAAACCAAGGCAAAACCAATTGGCACACTGAAAATACACAACTGGTGATATTAGGGTTCCCATTTTTGTTTTATTTTGAATTCATATAGATGGTTTAATGTTTTTATTAATCTTATAAAAAAAACCCCATGGAATCCTTGTTTAGTATATATTTTTAGGTAAGAAGATTAGTAGTTAGTTGTAGGTGGTAAATGTAGATAATTTAGAGTAATTACAATATCTAGAAGGCTTCGCATATGATTTTAACATAAAATTGATTGTATATTTTATTTTTTGTTTAATTATATTGTGCAATGTGTAAGGAAGACATGAATTTACTTCTAATTTTATTAATAAAAGGATAGTATGGTTTTATGCAACTTGTATATTGTATGACTTTTTTGTTATTATAGATGTTTGAGAAATATATTTTTGTAACTTGTAAGTAATGATTAAGTGTTGTGTATAATGAAGAGTTAGGGTTATATTAGTCCTTGTATTTATAATTATTTATTATTTCATTATTTTATTATTATGAGGATCTTAATATCAATCAATTTCATTTGCGATGAGACCTCTATGCACTAGTGTAATTAAAAATTACAATGCAAGTGGTGATTTATTCTATTTGTTTTCATCAAGGGTTGATTATTGACTCAAGGAATCATTGAGATCTTAACCTTATGAATGGGAAGTTAATTTTATTAAAATAATTTGGTTTCATTGAATTGGACACTAATCATAACCTTTGGACTTGTATATATTATAGTAGGTTTATGAGCTCTTAACAATCAACATGGGAAGGTAACTTGATAGTATAAAATTGTTTTTGTTGACTTGAAAATTGAAAAGAGCCTTTAATTTTAGAGCTCATAAAATAAGTGTAATCTCTAAAAATTCCATTTGGGAATTTAATTTTAGAACAACATTTTGGCTATGTTGGCTTGGACACTTAGTAACACCCTTATACATGGGAAATTAATCTGGCAAGAACATTTTGGTTTGTTGACTTAGATATTGAGTAGAAACTTTGGATTGGTAGAGTTCATAACATGTGGATCTTATAATAGGAATGTTAAATATTAACCTTGTGAATGAGAAGGTTGATGGAAACATTTTGGTTTTGTTGAGTTAGACACTAAGAAGAACCTTTGGAATTGTATAAGGTAATTTGACAATGAAATTTTGGTTTTGTTAAATTGAACACTAAGTAAAAATTTTTGACTTGTAAAGCTTGTAACAGGAGTGTGAGAAGCACAATTTTCACCATACAATCAAAGTTTGAATTGGATTTTTCAAAATTGTTTTTAGAAATGGGAAATTTGAATAATATCTTAAAGTAATTTGAGGCATTGAGCATGAGAGATGGGAGATATGAAAATTTAAAGGCACTTTGAGGGGATGAAGTAGACACATTAACAATTCTTAAGAAATATCTTAACTACAAAGGGAGTCTTGGTAGATCAAAAAACTAAACAAACTCTTGTTTGTATTTATAAATTCAAGTTTTAGTTTTTACTCACACAATGTGAATAATGTTTTTTCACCTTTCTCCCATGGGCATGCTCTCTACATATCAAAATTTCACCTTCAATACTCTTGCATTCATCTTTTCACCCTTCATTAATTCTCTATCTAAGCATTATCATTCATACATTCTATAATTTTTTATTCATTAACATCAGTATGGGACGATACTAAAATTGTCTCCTATAGAAAGATAAAAAATAATAGTCTTGAATCTAACATAAGTTATATTATATCAATAATAGTTTAAAATATTCAGGGGTGGGATGATGAAATCATATTAAAAAATAGAAAGTGAGTCATACAAGGTACATAATGAAAGAGAATAACAAAACTCATTTATTAAGATCATATTATGAGTTTTAAAATGCTAATATTGTGATTAATCTCAATCCAAATGTGATATCCAATGAAGCTATAGATCGTACTAAAAAATATTGAATAAATTTAGGATTCATATACAACAAATCGATAAACATTCCTCCTTCAACAACATGTATATCCTAAATACTAGCACTTATTATGTATAGTAATTTTTTCCCAAAGTAATCCCACCATTATACCCTCAAATATGCTTGCACTGAATCTATCTTATCGTAAATATTAACCCACTTTATATTTATCTATGACTTAGCAAAGTTTGCATGTTTGAAAATAACATCATTAC
The DNA here is from genome assembly GCA_037957365.1 of Torreya grandis. Lineage (NCBI taxonomy): Eukaryota > Viridiplantae > Streptophyta > Pinopsida > Cupressales > Taxaceae > Torreya > Torreya grandis. The sequence continues at coordinate 3,465,127 of JARHVA010000506.1, forward strand.
ACATCTCACATCCTTCACTGTGTATTTTGGTGTGTCTATAACTTAGCTCATTTTATGCCAATAAGGAAAAAAAATATATTCACTCTCAATAAGACAACTTTGATAGAGATCATTCAATGATTTTTTACTTTTCATGAAAAGTCTCAGCCCACTAGACTTAAGAACAAGATTTATCACATAATTCCACCACATAATCATTATTTGTAAAAAATATTGAAGGCATACATGGACTAGATTATTTAGTGATTTCATTTTGTTGAGTTAAGATTTTAGGATGTTATTCAAAATAGGATATGAAAGATAATGTACTCATTACTAGATAATTTTTTATGACATAGATTGAGCCGTAACCTTCACACAACATTAGGAATTTCATCTTTTTGAGTCTGATAATTTTTTTTAGTCTTTTAGTATGACTAATTATACCTATTTTTTTTTTATCATATTTACACTTATAAAGTTCCATATTTGAAATATCATTACCTTAAAAGGATAATACATCATGCAATCACATCATATAGCTCCTCCAAAAATAAAAAATAAAATGGAGAACATGGCATACCTAGGTTATTAAAGTTATTAGTAATATGATATTTCTCAAAATTAGTTTGAGGAAAATGATTATTAGTATCTTTGAAAATAAAATCATCATCAAAAGTTTCAAAATAATGGATTGGAATGAAAATCTCATGGTATAAAATATTTTTAGAGGCCTCATTTTTATGATTGGTGTCTAACTATTGGTGTTTTTGTGGTACTATCTCTTCAAATTTATTTTGAATGGCTTAAGAAAAATTATAAAATTTCATAGTTGAGGTTGAGATCTGACTATCCTTTGACAACCTTTTAAAATATCAAATTATATTATTTCTTCAAATTTTCTTTCTCTTCATCTCTATATGCAATAAATTCATCGATAGGAAGGTAAACTAAAGGCCAAGGTATTGGATATTTTTCAAGCCATGAGTAGTCTACAATCTCTTCTTCAACATATGTCTCATCTACCAACTGGATATTAAAGGAAGTGAAGACAATTATTTTCCATGCATGCCAAATCCTCTTAAGGGTGATACTCTTTATTTGTGTTCATATAAGATTACATATATTTTATATTTATTTCATTAAATGCATGTAATTATAATCATGGATTGAATATAGTTTAATATTTTTGTGCTTCAACAACAATTATTTCAATATGCTTCCATAGTGATTTGATTTCATCATCATCTACTAAATTAATTCCATTTATGAACAAAAAAGGTAATTTAATAAACAAATAATATCAAACACTTGCAAAGCAATACATTAATCTCAAACTACTACTCACATTCCATTAACAAATTATGGAAAATAACATACAATTCATTAAAATTGTAGTAAGCCCTTTCCTTGGGGTGAGATAAAAGAAGAACCTAGTTATAATTGACTCAATTATTTTATATAAAATTTCACTTCCAAGGGAGTTGGGGGTAAATACCATTAATTAAACCTAAATTATGACTTCACTTACCTCAACTAGAGTTTTACCACTTTTCACCATTTTGCATATTCAATTACTTTTCAAGAAGACTTACATGATATAACTAATAAATTTATTTTTATGACTTTACATATTTCTCAAATGAATTGATTTAAGAAGTTATTAAAAAAATATTTTCTATTTGACTTGGACCCACATGATTCTAACATTATTGATTTTCCCACTTTTCACATTTTTAAATATTCTAGGCACTTTTACAAATGAACAATACATGACGTAGTTTTTATTATATGACTATGCACATAAGTGCCATTAATTAATTATAAAAATAATATTTTTTTGGAGATCATTATTTATTTGGGTATTTTAAATATCCTAAATTTATGTATTATTATTCTGTGTGAAATTTTAATTCATATAATCTAGATAATATGAGGTGGCATGTAGCCTTCAACTCTTTTGTCTTATTGGAGATATTCTTCATTATAATAAATATTAAAGTTACATTTCAAATGTAATTCTTATTCAATTTTTCACTTAATTTCCCCTCAGTACATAGGAAATAAGAATAATAGGTACACACTTGAAAGGCTAGCTAAAGTAATGATTGGAGTTACTTTGTAACTCTTTTTCTACTCTTTACCATATTTATAGAGTATGCATGTATCTTCTTTTACACACTTATTTATATATTTTTTCCAAACTTATCTTAGTGTTTTTATTAGGATTCTCCTATTTTATAAGAATTTTATTCTCTCTTGGAATAAATATTTATGCACTTTATGCTATTTTGTAATAGTTTTGGGTTATCCTTCAATAACACATGGAATTTTATTTCAATATATTAGTTTTCCCATTTGAAAAATACCGTGTATTAACTCTTTATTGTATAAATCATGATTCCATTAATTTAATTGCATACTCTTTACTTATTATTAACTATTTTAATAATTGATCTTAATGTAGCTATTAAAATTAAATATTTATAACATTTCAGTCTTGTATATTTGATAAATATCAATTAGGGGTCTCCCCTTTAGTTCTACACCTCTCTGATACTAAAAGGATCACACTCACCATCTCAATTTGTATAAAAACTTAGCTCTTAGTTTTATCCATATCATTTTGATGACTCAAGTCCGCTATACTACATAGAAAGCTTAAAACTTGATAAACATATTTCACTATCAATTTCAAATCCATATCTATTTTCTATCCCTTTGGACACTACCAGCCATAAAAGGACACTACTATCAATGGTAGTGTCTAGATCCTTATTTGTTTTTAAGTAGCCAAAATTCATACAAATTACAAAATGATATAAACCCATGGGTCAATTTAATTATTTTATTGAACCCTATTGTGAGATATTTTCAAAAGGTGTGGCATAAATACAAATCTAAGCCTTCTCATTCCTCATCTAGTAAAATACCAAGAAAACACCTAAAAAATCTAAATCAATCAACTACACATGCACTCTAATCTACCTTATTCATCCCTATTTTCATGTAAATTATAGGAGCAATCATATCATAGGTCTTAAGCAATCAAAGAGTATCCCATGAGTGACATTTGTCAAATTACAAGCTAGATCATTGCATACATCTTAATGTAGTATATTACACCTTTGTGCACACACTTTCCCACACATAGGGGGAAAATACATAAATATGAGGCTGTATTTTGAGTATTAGTTATGTAGGTAGTGCCCATTGATAGAGGGGTCTTTAATGTAGCTTGACATCATGAGCCCACTAACTTATTTTTTAGTAACTCATTTCAAGGGTGAAGATCTAAGGTTTGATCTATTAGCAAAGAGTGATAGCCTATATCCCATATTTCAATATACTATTATAAAGGTGATACAAAACCTAGAACAATGAAGTTAGTTGTATCTAGATCTAGTCATTATTCTATACTAGACACCTATGTCATAATCAGACAGTAGCATTGATGGTAGTGTCTAGATTTGATGGTAATGTCTATGATGACATAAGTAAAATTTATAGAATATGAAAATTGATATAGAACACTTATCCTACATACTTTACACCTATTTATATCTAGATATATCTGTGCATAATAAAACAACTAAGTACTATTATTTCCTATTTATTGCAATATATTTCAATATATGAAATTTACTATTTTTAGCAATTGTACTTGTATAAATTTAGAATATTATTTATCTAATTTTTTATTTTATTGGTATGATATAGATTCATTTATCAACCTTGTGTTATGATTATTTCTATATTTATTAATCCTATATCCCCCACATATCTAAATTTAGGGTTCAATACCACACCTTTTGAAAACATCTCACGATAGGGTTCAATAAGATAATTAGGCCAATCCATGGGTTTTAATAATTTTTTAATTTAGATTAATTTTAGATAGTGGACACTAGATAAGGATCTAGACACTAATGCTAATGGTAGTTCCCCTCTATGGTTGGTAGTTTCCAGAGGGCTAGAAAATAAGTACAAATCTAAAACTAATAATGAAGGATGTTTATCAGGTTTTATGTTTTCTATTTAGTATAGGTGACCTAATTCATCAAAATGATATGTATCACACTAAAGATAAGTTTTTATGCATAATGAGATGGAAAATGTGAGCCTTTCAGTAGTAAAGAGGTCTAAAATTAAAGGGTAGAGACCTAATTGATATTTATCAAATGTAAAAAATTGATATGCTATAAATTTTTAGTTTTCATATCTAAATTCACCCTCCCTTTTAATCTAGTAATCCATAAGGATGAAATTACTAGGTTAAAGGAAAGAAATGCATACCTGGGTGCATATAACATGCATTTCCTTTACTTGAACCCACTTTGAGTGATTTATTGGTGTATCAACTATAACCAAGAGTATGTTACAATATAAATCAATGCATATAATCTGAAACTTTAAATAATTAAAATTTTTGGAAAGAAGGAGAACAAAGAATCAATACATATGTGTATTGATGCAACCATGTTGCCTCTTGATGATTTGACTTGGTAAAGATGCTTCCTTATGAATCATTAGAGCTAGAGAAGGTTCAAACCTAAACCTTGAAGATATGAAGAGGGATATTATAAGGTATTATTTCCCCAATCTGATATAAGGATGATTTTTTACATGGCCATTTAGATCATTATATCTCAACTGCTTAAACCAAGTGTGAATATACATAATCTAGTGAGGGTGAGTTTCTTAATAAAATAATCTAATAAATCTAGTGATATTGGATGATTTAATTACTCCAATATGTAAATATGGTGATCTCAATTATTTAATCACTTCAACTTATAGAATGAACCAATTTATGTCACAATAATTACTTGATAATAATATACCCTGGTGTAATCAATGCTTCCTAATTAGTAGCATAATTGGTAATTTTTGGTTCAATAGCATGGCATATGCACCTATGATATGTATAATCTAGATTATATTGTCATAAATCTTAATTTTTTTTGTTTCAAATCTATGTGAAATCAATGCAATGTATATGATTCTAACCTAAGTGTGTATCTTAATCATAAAACTGAACTAGAGTTTGTTTAAGTGTGGATAGAATGTCTTTATGACATGATCCCACTAAAATATATACATAATAAATAAGTGCATAAGTGTGTAGTTCATGCTCTTGTGACATGCCCCCAGTGAAATCTAGAAACTAAGAAGGTATGTAAGTGTGGAGGTCATGCCTTTGTGACATGCCCCAACTACAATCTATAAAATTGTGAAATAGTGGAAGTCATGTATTTTATGGCATGACCCCATTAAAATTATCCCCACTTTATGGGTAAATATAATTTGGTAGGTACCTTAACTTAAAATGATAAGGTAGTTGTATAACCTATATATGAATCAAGTAGCATATAGGGATACTATGTCGAACTAGATATAACAATTAGCCTAATAGTATGTGATCACATCAATTCTTAAGATGCACAATATAGATCATGGAAATGTCTAGAGAGTAAAAATAAAATATCAACAAAAAATCAAGAAAAAACATAATATCACTCACTATAATTCAAAATAATGGTCCAAGAATATCACATACAAGGGGCATGTTCAAATTCCACACAATTAAATGGGATGACATATTTAAATGTCCAATAAACATAGAATGAGATATTCAAATATCTAATCAACATACTATAGCACATGGGAGAACAAGTAAGGAACATATATATTCAAATGTTCCACAAGCAATACAATATCAAGAAATGTAATACACTTAAGGAATTGGAAATGTGAATAACTTAAATATAATAAATTAATATAAGCATATTGTACTAGTTCCTACATATATGTGTTAGCAAAAAAAATGTTATATAACATAAAATATCAAGTACAATGTGAAAGATATGAGCATAGATATAGGCATGTGTAAGTGTTAGTATATAATCTCGAACATGATAATGTAGAAATAATAATAAAGGATATATAACCTATATTTATCATCATAAAATAAGTAGATGCCCCTAATGTACTATATGATGTTATTAGATGCAAAGATCATGTGTCTGGGTATGCCTATATCACACTCAAAGATACACAAAACATATGTGTACATAGGAATGAAAGGATAGGATATCTACTAACATAAATCAAATAACATAGATGCCAAGGAGCTAATAAATTATGTGAGTGTTCAATATTTTTGGTTATTTTGGGGTTTATTTGAATGTTTTTGTATTTTTCTTGAATATTTGATTTTTTTGTATGTTCATCATTATCAAAACGTTGCATCTCATTATGGGATAAATAAGAGTAATGTATTTTTTCTTGCACACTAGGGAAAGATGTAATTTGTGCCTTGATTTGTTCATTTGAGGATGAAAGTATTGACTTTGTAGTATTTTCCTTAAAATTTTATTCCTTTATGCATATAATATATATGATGTTTGGATCTTTGGCAACCATATTTATATCCTTTGACTTTGTAAGTATGTCTTTCTTTGAAAAATTCTTTCTTAGAAATGCTCTTTTTATAATTCTTGTTTTCTTATCTTAAGTTTGATTTTTCAACTTTTATTCTTATTATTTTTGTAACATTACATTTTGAATCTGTTATTGTTCTAATTATTGCATTTTAAAGTATTTTTATTCATGTGATAGTTTGGTACCTATACTTTTTGTTTTTTCACTTGTGTTCTAGGAGAGGTACTCATAATGTGAGTGGGTTTCTTGATTGATGTATCAATGATATGATCACCATTATCATTTATCATTTGTATCTTTTTCTTCAAAGTAAAACAACAATTTCTATAATTCCCATGCATTCTATGATATGCACACTATTATTTTGACCTTCTAAGATAATGTACATGAAGTAGTTGGATCACTTTATTTCAAATAATTTCTCTTAAGATTTCACTTGGACTCTTATTAGCCTTTTATCACTTTTTGAATCACTTATTTTAGTTGCATTATGTTGTATCTTGTCATTTGGATATATAACCTTGTTGGGTATAAAATTGTTAGATGAAGATTCAAAATCATGATTAACACTAGCATATGTTGGATTTTGTAGGTATGTAATCTGATTTTACAATGTTGTGATCTTTAAACTATAATTATTTTGCAACTCTTATATTAAATTGCTTATAAGGATGATTTAAACTTTAAGGGATTCATAAGAAAAAAATCTAGCTAATTTTGTATGAATATTCATACACACACCATATAAGATGAGACATGGGAGGTGGAGGGGTTTAGGAAGGTCATATTAACTACCTTCATTTGAAACCATCTTACCCCTTGAAGTAGTGATAACATGAACATGATTAGAGGGATGGTATCTATCACCCTCCTTAGGGTTAGGATGAGTAAAATGTTCCTTTTTATCCATTTAAACATGATTTTAAGAAAATAATTTTTGATTTTAAATTTTGAAAACTTTGAAATTTGAAATTAGACATTGGGAAAACTATGAATAAGGAAACCCTAGGTCAACCTAGAGTTTTTATATTAAATTTTAGATCACCTAATGTTTAACCCTAAATTTAGATATGTAGATGATCTATAATTAATAAATATAGGAATAATTTTAACACATAGGTGATAAACTAATCTATAGTAGACCAATTAATTAAAAAATTATGATAAATAATATTCTAAATTTATACAACTAGCATTGATAAAAATATTAAAGTACAATTATTAGATGTTATTAAAAAATATGAAACAATAGTAATTAGTTGGTTTACTATGCCTAAATATATCTAGACTATAAACATGTGTAAAGTATGGAGGATCAATGTTCTACATCAATCGATAGATTCTATAAATTGTAATTTTATGGCCATAAATACTACCATCAAATTTGGACACTATCATCAATTTTATTCTCCAACTATGATGTAGGTGTCCAATATAGATTAATGACTGGATTTGGATGTAACCAACTTCATTTTCTAGGTTTTATATCACCTTTCTACTAGTATATTTATATTTGGGATATAATTTGTTACTATTTGATGATTGACCAAACCCTAAAACTTTGCCCTTCTTTACCCCTATAATGAATTTTTTTATAAAATGAGTTAGTGGGCTCATGGTGTCAAGCTTCCCCAAAGACCCTTTTGTCAATAGGTGTTTCCTACACAACCAATACTCCAAAGACAACCTCATACTTATCTAATTATCTAACATGTGTAGGGAAGTGTATGTATAATTTTCAAATATATTATATGAAGATGAATGTAGTGATATAGCTTATAATTGACAAATATCACTCAAGCAATGCTCTTTGAATGCTTCAAACATGTGATATCACAAATCATATGTTTAATATGAAACTAGATACAAATAGGCTAGATTAGAGGACTCATTTAGTTCATTAATTTAGCTTTTTTAAGTGTTTACTTGGTAATTTTCTAGATGATGAATGAGAAGGATTAGAATTGTATTTATCCCGCACCTTTTGAAAATATCTCACATTAGTGTTAAATAATATAATTAGTCCAACCCATGGGTTTTGATCATTTTTTTATTTAGATGAATTTTGGCTACTAGACACTAGATAAGAATCTAGATACCACCATTGATAGTAGTGTCCCTTTGTGGCTGGTAGTGTCTAGAGGGATAAAAAATAGGTATAGATCTAAAAATGATAGTGAAAGATATTTATCAAGTTTTAATATTTTTTTTTAGTATAGGGGACTTGTTTCATCAAAATGATATGGATCATATTAATAGATAAGTGTTTAGGCATAGTGAGATGGTGAATGTTAGTTGTTTGATAGTAAAGAGGTCTAAAACTAAAGGGTAGATCCATAATTGATATTTGTCAAATGTACAAGACTGAGATGATATACACATTTAATTTTAGCATATACACTTAGAATTATTTATTTTATAATTTAACACACTTCATAAATTTACTTTGATGTTGACTATGGACATTTACAATACTAGTTCTTATGATTTAACATTGACTTGTTCACTTTAGGAGATTTATATATTCAGGACATTGTTACATTATTCAATCTATTTATTACTTTGAAATTTACAAAATTAATTAATTCTAAAAATAATAAATTTAATGCACTTTTGCAAAGTCATTTATCTTGGATTGTAGACTCATAAAATGTCAATGCTTAGATGAAATTGATAAAAATGAGCTCCTTATATTCAAATTATGTTCTAGGACACTTGTGAACACTAGAACATTTTAACAACTATAATAAAATAGAACCATCTTATGATATATATTACTTTTGGAATAAAATTAGCACACTACACTAACCCACAAAGTCTTGCATATTGGGTGAAAGAGTCAAGTAAAATCACATTATGATTTGTGTGGTTTCATCTTATGTTTTCCCCTAGAGGTTGTCTTATTTATTTTAATTTATCAAGCATAAACTACCTATTTACACTTGAAATTATATCTAGTACTTGGAATTATTGACCAAAATAGTGTTTGAATTCTAGGTCTATTCAAGGAGAAATTTACCAATGAGAAACATACATTTATGTATTATGTTCTTAACATTTGTAAATTACAATTACCTTAATATAGTTTACCTTTGATTTCATGTATATGTTTAGTTTGGTTTGTTATCCCTAATTTTAAAAATTGAGGAATAACACGTAATTAAGTCATTTAATTACATTTTGAGTAATTATAACATATCCAAAATAGAGGAGATAGTGAGGAATACATTGAACTAAAAATTATGTTCACATCAAAGTTGTAAAAATGCCTACAAAAAAATATGTGTCCAAAATAGAGAAAAAAACATTGTGAAACCTAAATGTGGAGGAAAAATAAAGACAAAGAGATGTCTAGGAAACCATCAAATTAGACATTAGTAAAAAGTATAGAGAGCCAGTGCGAACAATGCTACTCAACATTGGGGTTCAGGAAATCCCAAAAATGGATGCCACATACCGAATCTCAAAAATTGTTTGACTTATGTGATATTATAAATATATATTTCCAATTAATTTTAGTGATATCAAAGGAATTGACTCCTCCTTGGGATAAATGTACATAGAGATGAAGGAAGATGTGGTTACAATCAAGAAGAGGCCACATTAGTTGAATATGAACATGAAGCTAAAATTTAAGGTTGAAATTGAAATTATGGTGAGTTTTTGGATGTATTTATATAATAGAGAAATAATTCTACATAAGTCTCATGGTGTTTTAGCTGAATAAAACATAAGAAATACTAGTTTGTGGAGACTATAGAGCACTAAAGAAGGCCTATTTAAATGATCCATTTGATACAACATTCATTAATCTTATGATCCTTATTATAATAGTTTAAAATATCATTGAAAATACATGGAAATAATATTGAAAATGAAATTAAAGAAGATTGTTTGTATTAAAAAGAGAGTAGAATTGCATTACAATATCATAATCTTTGAGGGGGAACATCATTTTGAGAAAAATCTATTAAATACAATTCATGGATGCCTTTCCACTAGTTTAGGATCCTATTTATCCTAATTTTATACTATTTAACTACTACTTCCCATGAATGTGGGATTATTACAATTATCTCAAGAGATGACTTATATTTAGCATATGTACCCATATTTTCTATGAATGGTAAAAATTACAAGGAAAAGAGTTAGGACAAAAGGTTCTTAACATTCCCTCCCCCTTAAATAACTTTTCCCTAAAACTTGAAGATGAAGAAAATGTTATGTGAGTTGAAGGGGTTCCCAAGTAGCATCTTCTATTTGCATCCCATGCTACTAGACTAGAACCTTAGTGATGGTCTAATTATAAAATTGATGGGAGCACTTATCTAGAATAGTTTTAAGTTCAATAATAAGAATGGTCTACATCAAGAACATAAAGTAATATCTAAGCTATGAAATTAAGGACAAGGAATTTCTTCAAACATGAAACATGAAAAACTTGATGGACATGTAAAGAAGGCATAAGTTCCAATTGTTTAATTTTTTTTTAAATAAGGGTAAATAGAATAGCCTAATGAACTAAGGAATAAAACAATTATAAAATCAAGACAATTAAATAATTGAGATATTTATGTAGTATAGAATTATGTAAATATACTAAATATAGAAAGTATAATGCCAAACAATAATTGAATTGCTTAAACATGAATAAGGAATAATACTTAGCTTATTGAATGATGCACACACATATCTAATAATTTCAAGAGTATAAATAGTCAAGATGATGCTTAATTGTGATGTGTAGTTTTTTAAAAAATCGTCGCTTTAATTAGCATGGACACTATTATCAAAATAGGGACACTAGCATTAATGCTTATGTCTAAAAGTTGATGATTATGTCCTATATGAAATACACATCCTTTTATAAAAATTCCACTTGCACATGTTAGGATTCACTATCACCATATGGAACATCTATTTGGATCGTGTGCATAGGTTTTGGATATCAATATGTAGCTAAAAATCCTATGTCCTCCAATTAGGGCCTATCACCATGGAAAACAAAGTTTAGTGACATAAAGTGAAGTCAATCTGACCTTAAATACCTCTCTATTAGTGAGAAGTACCTACATAGCTAATATTTAGAAGAGGGCCTCAAACTAATGTAATTCTCCTCTTTATGTGGGCTTGTGTGTTAATAATTGTGTACTATGATATATGTGAGTACATATAGTGATCTAACTTGTAAATTGAAAAATGTTTCTCAAAGGATTCTATTTGAATGTTTTAGACCCATAAAAATACTTCTCCTATAACTAATTTGAAATAAGGAAGAATAGGGTACATTTTCAAGCTTGAACGATGTTTTTTCTTAGTATAAGATAAATGTGTGCTTGATTTTTTCTTGATCTTACTTGATGATAATGTATGGTATTTTACTTGTATTTATACCACACATTTTGAATTTATCTCATGATAGGGTTAAAATAATATTATATTTTGACCCATACATGTCAAAAAATTACAAATTTAACCATTTGTAAGGTTCATACACTAATGTTAGACTTGGGACACTAACATTGATGCTAGTGCGCTAGTTGAGATGGTAGTGTCAAAGAGAATAAAAAGTTTCTAAATATTTATAACTAGCTGTTTAAGATATATATTTGGTTTTAAGCATATTTTAGTTTATAGGTGATCTAGGTAATCAAAATATTAGGGTTAGACTATATGATAAATATTTAGGCACAATGAGATGGTGAACACAAGTATTGTGACAATAAAAAGCTCCATAACTAAAGGGTTGATCTATGTGTGATATTATTCAAGTGTACAAGACTAGTTTGTCATTTAAAATCTAAATTTAACATATACATTTCCCTCTTTTAATGTAACAATGCATAAGGATGAAATTACTAACTTTAAAGGAAATAAATGTGTAGTATGGTGTGTATAACACATCATATCCTGACTTGACCCCTATTTTATTTTGTTGTTTATATATTAACTACAACGAAGATCATGTTCCAATGTAATTAATGTATATAATCTAAAAATTGAATAATTTAAATACTTGAAATAAATGAGAACAAGGAAGGAGTATACCTGTGTGTCGATTAAACCATTTTTCCCCTTGGTAGTTTACTTTAGTAGTGATGTTTCTTTGTTGAAACATTGGAGAGAGGTTCAAAACTAAAATTTGATATGTAAAGAGGGGATTTGGAGGGTGATCATGACACCAATATAGTAAAAAGAGTGAGTTATTCCAATCTGATTGAGATCACAACATCTCAATCAATCAACTCATGTGTATACATAATCTAGCCAATCTCACCCAAGACAAATAGTATAACCATCTCAACCTACAAAATGGAAGTAGTTTCGAGGCCATTGATTGTGTTGAATATCAATCACACAACTCAAATGTATACATAATCTATCAAATTTTAACTAGGAGAAATGGCATAATCATATTAACTTAAAAAAAAATAGTTTCTAAGAAAATTGAGTGTGTTTAATCTCGATCATCCTACTCAAAGGAACCAATTATTATAGATAGATAAAAGCTCAATCGATGTATCTTGGTAGTTTAAGTGTATAAATATGCATTTAATATAAATGTGTATCTATAATTTGGTGTATTTTCATGGATTATGCACCTCTAATGTGTCTCATGTTAAATTATCTATCAAAATATAACCTCTACTCTGTAAACATCATAAATATGAAAATATATGTCCCAAATCTATAAAAATTAGTGCCAAATGTATAATATTTTGACCCAAGTATATATCTAAATCATTTAAAATATATCAAATTATGTAAATTATTACAATTTTATGTGTATGTGGACTCATGTCTCTATGACATTCCCCCACTAATATGCCCCATTTAAGGTGAGGTGAACATTACTTGGTAGTCACCTTATCTCAAAAGGATAAGATAACCATGTTATATTTATATCAATTATGTAGTAAAAAAAACATATAGTGGAATCATGTCTAAGTATCAATGAATTTCATAGTATCCAAACATAACAATCCATATGATGCATGATATGGATCATGAAAAAATCTAGAATTAACAAGCAATCACACACACAAGAGAACTCAATGTCACACAAAAGGGATCTAAGGAGACCACAAACAAGTGGCATGTTCAATGGTTCACACTCAAGTGGGATAACATGTTCAAATGTCTACACACCAAATAAACAATTCTCAATGACACCGAGACTAATAAATAAGGAACAATTTCAAACGCTCCATAATTCAAACAAGATATCAAACAAGTACACTTAAGAAATCCATGTGATAAGATTAATAAGTGAAAGATATAATAAATTAGCATAAACATATCATAGTAGTACCTGTATACATGTGTTATAAAAATTCCCTATAATATAGCATGTCTAACACACTATTTAAGATGTAAGCATGAGTATAGACATATGTAAGCATTAGTATATAATCTAAACATTATAATGCTAAATGATCATAAAATAATAGAACCTATATCAATCGTGATCAATAGAATATGCCCTCAGTGTAGTGATTCATGTGGGTAAAGTAAATTTCTAGTGTATCAAGGATATAGTGTATGCTTGTATCATGATCAAGTACATGTGAAACATATGTGTGTGTGTAAAGGAAATGACATTCTATCTACCAACATCAAGTAAACAAAATATGTAAAAGCTAGTGTTGGAAATTTAGCATGTCAAGGCCAAATGCCAACCCCTACCACTAAAAACTTTTCATGTCTTAGTTATCTTGGCTCATTAAGTGATGTGTTTGAACATCTTGATGTCATTAACCATCAAGTTAATGGAGTGAGTTTCAATGTCTTGTCATGGTCTTATCTCAATTTCAACTTGTCATGAGATTCTCTAGCATATTTTAGTGTATGAAAGGTATGGATATGTCTAAGAGTTTTTAAGTGTGATCAAAATACATAAAAGCCTCATTCAAGCCTTTTAATAAGGCTAAAATGTATTATTAATGGTACTTAGTGGCAAATTTCCTTTGTAAAACTATGTGTATTCTGCCTAAAAGAGAGATTCTTTAGCCTTTAAATGATAAATTTGGAGTAAAATGACACTAAACCAATCATAAATGCCTAAAATTACCTTCATATTCATGACTTTAATTTAATTAAAATGTTCATACTATAAAAATATCTCATTATGTAAGCATGAATCATAGTGAAAACTCCAAAGTTCTCCCATGTGCCAAAATTTCCCCTATTTTGTTGTCTAAAAGACTTATTTATTGTTATAATCTCCTTAATGACTCATATTATTCCTCATATTCCATAAATTTGTGGTTTAAATCTTGAAGCAAGAATAATATGCCAGAGAAATTCCATTTTCCATGTATTTTCATGCAGGAGTATGGATTTGTACAAACTTTTTCATACAATGGAGGCAAATAATTTGAAGATGAAGACATGATGTGTGTTTTATAATAGATTCAAGTCAAAAATATTACAAATAATCTCAAAATTAATTATCTTCTTTTAACTAGATTCTTTGTAGATCAAAAGAGCCCTTCAGATTTGTAGATGGTATGACCACGAAAGAGAAAATCAAGATCTATAATTTTAGATAGAGGAAGGGGTCTGAGAGAGATTATATATTTGGTAATTGGTTATTAGTTTCTCTCTATCTCTGTCTCTTTTATTAACCATACTTAACAAGCTAAGGCACTCACTATGCCTTCTTCATTCAAACAAGCAACTGGTTTTCTAAGATTTCTCCTCTTCTAAGCATCATGCAAAAAAATGAAAGTTTTTGGAAATTTTTAGGAGTATGAACCATCATTACATGAAATTATTTAGCTTATTTCCACATGTGTGATGTCATATGGATCTCAATAAGATAAATTAATTTCAATTTTGTAGTCTGTAGGTAGTTTAAGATGATGTATGGTTCATGAAGTATCCAAGAACATCAAGATTTGATGGAACTTTATTTGTAGGGTCTCGCTCATGTCATATGTCCTTCATTAAAGTGACACAAATATTACTCAAGGTCAACTCCCCTAAAACACCATCAATCACCTTCAAACCTCTTCATAGTCACAGTTTAGCAAAGGTTAAGGAAAGTTAACATTCTTTAAGTTATTTGATGATTCTTAGGTTTCCATTTCTAGTATTGTATGCTTGTATAAGACCTCCAAAATGGTATATTTGGTTGATGTATATTCCTATTCATCACTCATGGTCTTCATGACTATCAAGGTTTTGGATTCATGCTCTTTTCACCTCCATCTTATGTCATCCTATCTCACAGTCTTCTCACTACCTTTAACCATTGTAAAATATCCATCTCCATCTCCATTCAATGTTTCCCATCATACATTTCCTTCATATCACCTTCCATGCAATTAAATATCATGTATCTATTGTGAATGAAGATTCAAGGACTCTTGGAATCATCATGGTCGTGCAAATATTATATAAACCCTAAAACCCTACTAAATAAAGGTTAAAGATCATCTAAAGCCAAAGGAAGAACATCTACAGTATCTTGTTGAGGTCAATTTAAAATAAATTATATGGGTTGAGGTCTCTATTATTCAATGGTTGCATTATTAATCACTTGTAATAACATCATAATCATGAAGGTGACCTCCTTAAACTCTCTAAGCATCAAAACTTATATACAATCCATATAGTCAACAAGAATCTCTAAGTACAACCATGATAAAAAAGGTGAGATCAAAGATGCAAACTTGGATCAAGTCAAGACTATGAGGAGAGAGTTGAGATAATAAAGACTTAAAACAAGGTGAGAGAATTATAGTTAAATGAAATAGTTCTATTGGTGTTGTTCAAGACCTAAAACTATATACAGTCCATACAAGTATCAAGTTTAAGAATCAGAAAGGTCTATGTTCATAATGTAGAGTGATGATAAGATAGTGTTTCAAGGTGATTGCATGATATTTGGATCAAATATATACCATAAGTAAATATCAAACTCAGATTAAGATTCATTTCCATGTGAATATTCACTTACAATAGGGTTGAATGTCTCTTAAATTATGCAACTTGAACCACATATGGATATCGAGAAGGTGTTGTTATGCCTTGAAATTAAATAAGATTGATGAATAGGTTTGAGAATCACTTACAATGGTGTGAAGATTTATATTAATACATTAAATTCAAATTACATAATAACATAGCAATTCACCTCATCAAACACCACCTACAACCTTCTCAAGATAAATCTATCTCCAAAATTGCAAAGAAGATGAGAGCAGAGTGGTCTAAGGAAAGAGTCCCATGATCAAATGGAATATTCATGAGAATTATGAAGTGTGAAATAGGTAATGTTGTGAATAAGGTTGTCCAACCAAGGTACATTTCAAGATCAACCTTAAAATATTCACCTACAACCATATTGGGGTAAATTGCATTGACACATTCACATACCCTATATAGGTGAAATTTAAGATACATTTCAATCAAGAAGGAAATTTTTTAAGTCACCTATGATTTCAAATAAAAAATTGATATTTTTTAAACCTTCATGAAGGTCTTGATCTCTACTAAAGGTCTGCCAAATCATGAATGTATATTACACAGGCCTATGTATGGAATCAAAACTGTGAGAGCCTAGGAGTGCCCTTGAAGAGAAAATATACTAAGGGAAAATATGAGAGAGGTTCTCAATGGATCTATAGGTATTAAGAGTGATAAGTGATAGTGAATGGAAATCAATTACTTTTAACTCCCAAATCAACACCTACAACATTGTTGGCAAAGGTAGCCACTTTGAGGGAAATGAAAAGAAATGATGTTTGATAGGGTGAACAAGAATGAGTTTGACAAATTGAATGATAAAAAATATTAAAAAAATATCCTTATACTATCACAAAATCTTCTTTAGCATTCTTAGACTCAAATACAAGGTTATATCTGAATACACAGTCATGGGCCTATTGGAAACACAAGTAACTTATGCTAGTCTTAAGACAAATGCATCTTGAGGCCTCTAGAGGCATGATCCAAATGTAAAAATTTGTACAAGTTATTTTCATGATTCTTTTTAACTATATATAGTATTAGTGAGCTCACATAAATAGTGTAAGTATCCACTATTTTGATAGTCCTATGTTTGTCTGTTGACAGTCAACATGGAGCTTGACATACTTCTTGGAGAGTTAAAAGGTATAATATATGGTTTGAACTTCATGTGAGAGTTTGTGAATAATATAAAATTATTTTTAGTCTTAAAACACATGATAAGAGTTATCACATTTATAATTTCATGCAATTATGCCCTTGAGGGCTAATATAGGCAAACATGCCATAAAACCCTTTAAAACCCTGCCATCATTTTCAATTAATCTAAGGGATTTATTTTATTTTAGTGATAATTAAAATAAGATGGATACTCATTTAAAATACTTAGGTATTTTTTATATTTTAAGGTAATGAAACAAACTTTTATTTTTTGGCTCCTAAACCTTCTTTCTGCACACACAGTCCAAGATAACTAGTCGAGGCACAAATTCACCAGATCTACATATTTTGTATGGGAGGTTATGATTTTCATGGTTTTTTTAGGTTTAAATGTAATTAATATATATGGAAATAGGTTTTCCATAAGGGGTCCATATGCTATGAACTATTGATAAGAAGTTTAGACCCTTAAAACGCTTATAAAATCTTAAAACCTACTTAATGGAGTAAATAGGCCTAAATGTGGATTCAAATGATGGGTTTGATCCATGAAATTATGTTAGGAGTATTATTAACTCTACTAATCACCTCCATAACCTATTTTTTATCATGTGAAAGATTCTTACTATACAGATTAGGCCAAATAAGTCTAGTTTGAGCCTGTAAAAAAAGAAATGAAGGGTAATTACACATTTAATGAGTTGTATAAAAAATATAAGGTATTAAAATTCTTAAATAACCATATAAAATACTGATACATATGTATAAATAGCAATTTATATAGGCAGATAGGTTTGTAGGTCAAAATAAGAAGCTATGTTCATGTAGGTTTAGGGTGGATGGTTTGATCAAGCTAATGATATTTATTAAAATACCTTATAGGTGTTATTAATGTTTAATTAAATGAGTAGGATATTTTAAAACTCATCATAAGGTCAAAATACTGAAGAACCCTCATACACATATGCTTATCTATTGACATTCATGAGACAATACCGTCAAGAAGGGGTAATAGGAGATAAAATAAGGTAATGAGGGAAATCCAAGTCTTCATGAAGATCATAATCATGTTTTAAGAGAAGTGTATATTATATTTGATCTGTATAAAAGGTGGCATGAATGATCATTTTGGCCTCAAGATACCAAACACTACCTAGAAATCTTATTTCTTACTAGAGAGGTGACTTCACGTGCTCACCATGGTACAAATATTTTTCATGGGAGGATGAGGAAATTATGAGAGGTAGAGGGAATAATAAAATAATTATTTATGGCATTGGTTTAGACTTTTAATTCCCATGCTTTATGAATCATCATTAAGAGTCCTGAGTACTCTTAAACCCTCCCAAAACCCTACTATAGACTTGGTTTAGAAGATTTGGAAGGTTAGGCACCCAAATAGATTGAAACCAACTAAATACCACATAGATCATATAGTACACTCTGAGAGCTTCATATACACAATAAAATTTTATACAGATAGTGTACAAACATGTCAAAAAATAATATTTTGAGAGGGAAAAGATTAAAAGGAGAGGTAAAAGGTAGTTTAAGATGATTCCAATCATTGGAGATGTTTTTATAGAATTTTTTATACATCAAAAAATCATAATCTAATCAAAACCATGATTTTAAGTTCCCCTATGCATTCATTCAAAATAGCTAGCCTACAGGTGTGAAGGACAAGGTGAACTAGTCACCTAATTTGATAAGTTTGAAAGTGTTGCTTGCCTAGGAGGACATATTTCATGATGTGAGGCATTGGATCATGTCTAAAACTCACCATTTTTTTAGGTTATAAGGTTTCATGTAGGTTATTCATGGTCATCATGTACTAAAAGTTAGGATACTAGGTCTAATTGGCCTAGTAGACCTACTTGGTCAAATATGTGAAGTTGAGGTTAGTGTAGGGAGACTATTGGATGAGTTCATGTGGATTTATCATGATTCATAACTAATATTTCAATGGAAATAAGTGGTATAATTTATCTTTAAGTGGATATTCCATGTGTAACTAGACTTAAGTGATAATCAATGCATAGGAGGGCTAAAGAATGAGTTAATTGATCTTAAGTGATAATCACCCTAAATAACTAATCCTTGACTAACAGTCAATGCATATTCCATAATATTCATGTAAGGAGTTTAATTTAACTTAATCTTATGATACAAGTAAGGATAAGTATTTATATGCCTATGATGGCCCACCACCTTGATTTTAATGCCAAATAACTCATGCAAGAACATTAGTTAAGGAGAGTTGATGGAGGACTATTGGTAACCATTTATAATGGAAGTCTAGCTTGAGTTGATGGTCATTGATGACTTTCTATTCTCTCCTCTATGTCAAATTATTATTCCCTCTATTCATTGTTCTATATATTAAGGCTTTTTGGCCTTATTTCATGATCCCTCTCTTTGGCATGATGAAAATCTACCAAGACTGAGCTTTCTAACCTATTGAATTAATAAATGAACTATTACAACAACTCAATTACAGGCTTATAGTGTTATTATGCTTGTTTAGATGTGTAAAATTTGTATAAATCTTCCCTTAACATGTCCTTGTGATACCTATATTCTAATTAGTTGTCTTATCTAGGTTGTATGAAGTGTCAAAAAATTGATGATCATGCTTGAAGTGTTATCTGGTTGGAAGTGTTTTAGGAGAAGCCTCTCATCCTTCACCTCTAAGTCATATTTATCCATCAAACCTTCATATGAAACATTGTTTCTTAAGAGCTTTGGAGATAATGTTTTAGTCTAATTTTGGTTCATCAGTGTTGTTATGAGTACAAATTTGAGTGGATGAATGATTACATTAGGTGTATCACCAATATTAGTGTAGGATTTCCATTTCAGTTATCTTTCTAACTCTTTTCACCCCTAAATTCAAAGTAGGTTTTAGTAATAGATCCAAAGTAGATATATAAGAGGAGATAGCCTCATAATTTAGATTTTTTGTCTAAGTACAGGTATCCTATAGCCTATAGACCAATCTAATGTTAGTCCAAGTTTGAAGAATATTTGAATAATCTAATTTATCAGGGTGCGACTTGGGTTGCTAATAGATCTAGCATGCCTAGGGGGACACAAATTTATCCATTGGAGTACTCATTTTTTGCATCTTGGTCTTCACAAGAATTTTCAAGCACTCATATGGTCCTCATCTCTAAGGTAAAGGGTAGATCTCAATCATAAATTCATTGATTTTCATATGTTTTCTAAGTTATGGAATCCTATGGAGTACATTCTTATATTTATCTCCTTATCAATAGCCTTATGATCCATCCCAATTCTAATATGATCCCTATCCATCTCACTATGAACCCTATCATCCCTATACTCACCCTAATCAATAATATGAGAGTCATTATCATGCTTGTGGTCCTTGTGAACCTCATTCACTTCCTTGGTAGCTTCCCTATCAATAAAATTAGTCAAGGCAATGTCATGATATTATTGATCAACTCAATCAAGTTTCAAGATAATGCATATCAAGCTTCAAACAAACCTTGTTTGGTTATGAGAAGCATATGGTGAGCATTGACACACAAAAGAGTTATGGATAGGAGATCCCTAAGAATGAGATTAAGATCATGAAAGCTTCATTATAACAAGCTAAAGAAGATTTGGAATCTGCCATAAGACAAAGCCATTCAAAATCCAGTGGTGATATCCTAGACATAAGTGGTCTAATTATAGGCATTTAAGAGAGGTTAGTTGTCTATGAGACACACTAGATTTATGATAACCAACATCATGTTCCTTATTTAATTTCAAATTTTCCCTCCATTTAACTACCCTTTCTTCCTCAAGAATATCAAATAAATGCATGCTGCATCCCCCAAAATTCTTCTCAAACCTTACCAAGCTTTCCTACTTGGAAGTGTATCCAAGATAGACCTAAAAAGGTGCAAGAAGTATGTTTTGATAAGGCTCAATTATTTTTTTCACAATAAATAATACAAGGGTATTCATATTCTAATCATCAAGGAGAGATATCTAATAAGTTGGTTCATGACTTTGAGGATCACCTTGCCAAATAAGTTGAGCTTGCAAACCAACATATTCAATAGTCAATAATAGATACAAAAAAAAAACACAATTTCAACATGTTCATCATTTCACATACATGGCTATAACAAGTACAAAATAAGAAGTTCCCAAACCCAAGTTCATGACTTGGAAATAAATACAATAGTCAAGGGAAAAATAAGAGTAGTTAAGTGATAGCCAAGATGCTGAGGTCAAGAACAAGCCTTAAATCATTCATCCCCCACCCCTTCCTCATGATCCCAAGGCCTTCCTCTCATGGAAGTTTATTCAAGGAAAAATGCAATAGAAAGAGGAGGTGATGGTTGTCAAAGTTGAGAAGCCCCATGATCATAATAAAGCATCCATGAAAACATTATTAGACTTGACTAACTTTCTTGAACATTTTTATGGATCCACCATGCCAATTCTTAAGAAGAAGCCTCTCCTTTGTGAGATAAATGAAGAAGTTACAAATTAGTTAATAGAAAATGAGAGTAAATTGAATGAACATGAGGATGACATCACCATTGACACACCCCTTGGTAAATATAGGCATGATTCAATCTTTTAGAATGTAAAAGAGGATGAATTGCAAGAGGTTGTTGAGATACAAGATGAGCTACAAGTACAAGATGAGACACTAGAGAAAGATGTTTTAGTTGAGAAAGAAGAGTTTGTTTCTCAAGAATTCCTTGGTAACATGGTAATTATCATCCATCAAAATGTTTCTCAATAACTTTTAGTAGTTATCATAGATAAGTGTAGGCCAACCAAAGAAGATAAGTTTTAAGGTGATAATGATGACATTTAGAAGAAATATATGAATGTTTGAAATGAATATCAAACTCTTCAATGTCTAACACTGCCTATGGAATTTTTTTAGGATCAATTAGATGTTGACCCTATCAATATTTGTCCATAAGAAGAGTAGGCTCATGATGATGTAAGGAATGAAAAATGTTTCATGAGGTAGTACCTCAAGTTGATACTCTTAAGCACAAACCAAGTGAATATTTATTGTCCTTTAGCATGCTCAAATAATTTTAATATGTCAATGATGAAGGTTTTGATAAATCACCATTCCATGTGTAGTAGATTGAAATCATCAACCAAGACATGGTAGATCATTGTAATCTTATGAATGAAGTAGAATCAACATTATTCATGTAAATGTAAAAGGATATAGGAGGAGTATGATTGGATCTTGGATTCACATGTGTAGTCTATGCACTTGAGAATGGAACTAGAAAGATAAAGTTCTTCCACAAAATCCCATGAAAATGCTAATGCTCCTAGCTCCAAGAAGCTATTAAGATATGGAAATCATACTTCAAAGTGCCATAGTGGACAATCAAGTTTTCCATTTGAACCTAGAGGAAATATTTTGACTTTATGTTAGATTTTTTAGTTTTTTATCTTATTTAAATAAGTGATTAGTACAAGCAGTATTTTTTTGCCTTCTTGTTGTGTTTATCTTGTTTTGTTATTTCTCTAGGTTTGGTGTCTTTGCTTCTTAGATTTAGATGTGTTCTTGTGTTGTTTCCATTGAGTCTTATTATTTTTTTAGTTAAAGAGAGGTGTTTCAATGTACAAAATATGTTTGGTAGTCCAAGATATCCATCAATCCATGTTATCATGTTTTATACTGTCATTATCATATGAAAATTCAAGTGAGTTCTCTTAACCAACAAGTTGGTCAACCCCTATGAGTTGCCATAAATGCTATAAATTTGGCCTACCAACCCCTACCACTAAAAAATTTTCATGTATTATTTTTCTTGGGTCCTTAAGTGATGTGTTTGACCATCTTGATGTCATTAACTGTCAAGTGAAGGGAGTTAGTTTCAATGTTTTATCATGGTCTTGTCTCAATTTCAACTTGTCATGAGATTCTCTAGTATATTTCAGTGTATTAAATGCATGGATATGTTTATGAGTTTTGAAGTGTGATAAAAATACATAAAAACATCATTCAATCCTTTTAATAAGGCTAAAAGGTATTCTTCATGGTTCTTAGTGGCAAATTTCCTTTGTAAAACTATGTATTTTGCCTAAAAGAGAGATTTTTAAGCCTTTAAATGATAAATCTTGAGTAAAAATCCACTAAACCAATAAAAATTTCCTAAAATTACCTTCATATTCATGACTTTACTTTAAGTCAGATGTTCATACTTTGGAAATATCTCTTTATGCAAGCATGAAGCATAAAAAAGGCTCTAAAGAGCTCCCAATGCTAAATTCTCCCCTATTTTGTTGTCAAAAGACTTATTTCTTATTATAATCTCCTTCATGACTCTTATTATTCTTCACATGCCCTAAATTGGTGGTTTAAATCTTGAAGTAAGAAGAATATGCAAGATAAAGGCCATTTTCCATGTCTTTTCATGCAGGAGTACAGATTTGTATAGACTTTTTTCATACAATGGAGGCCAATAATTTGAATATGAATACATGATGAGTGTTTCAAAATATATTCAAGTTAAAAGGATTAAAAATAGGATTAAAACTAGTTCTCTTCTTTTACCTAGCTTTTTTGCACATCAAGAGAGCCATTCAAGTTTGCAGATGGTTCGACCATGAGAGAGAAAATCAATATCTAGAATTTTGGATAGATGAACAGGTCTAAGAGAGATTCAATATTTATAAATTATATATAATTTTCTCTCTCTCCTTAATTAACCATACTTAACAAGCTAACTCATGTATTATGCTTTCTTCATTCAAACAAGCAACTAGTTTTATGAGATTTCTCCTCTTCTGAGCATCATGATAGAAAAATGAAAGTTTGTGGAGATTTTCAAGTGTATAACCATCATTACATGAAATTATTTATATTATTTATACATGTGTAAGGTCATAGGGATCTCAATAATATAAATTAATTGCAATTCTGCAGTCAGTAGGTAGTTTAAGAGGTTGTATGATTCGTGAAGCATCCAAGAAAAACAAGATTTGATGGAATTTTGTTTGCAAGGTCTCATTCATGTCATATGTCCTTAATTAAAGTGAAACAAATATTCCTCAAGGTAAAATACCCTAAAAAACCATAAATCACCTTCAAACCTCTTCATAGTCACAGTTTAGCAAAGGTTAAGGAAAGTTAACATTATTTAAGGTATTTGATGATTCTTAGGTTTCCATTTCCAGTAGTGTATGCTTGTCTAAGACATAAAAAATGGTATAGTTGGTTGATTAATATTCCAATGCATCACACATGTTATTCATGGCTATCAAGGTTTTGGATTCATGCTTTTTTCACCTCCATCTTGTGTCATCCTATCTCATAGTCTTCTCACTACCTTTCACCATTGTAAAAACTCCATCTTCATCTCTATTCAGTGTTCCCCATCACCCATTGCCACCATATCACCTTCCATACACTTACATATCATGTATCCATTATGAAGGAATATTAAAGGACTATTGGAAGCATCATGGTCATGCAAAGATTGTAGAAACCCTAAAACCCTGCTAAATAGAGGTTAAAGATTATCTACAACCAAAGGAAGAACATATATAGTATCTTGTTGAGGTCAATTTCAAGGAAATTATATGGGTTGAGGTCTTTGTTAATCAAGGTTTGAATTATTATTCACTTTTAATAACATCATAGTCAGTATGGTAACCTCCTCAAACTCTCTAAACATCAAAACTTATATACAATCCATGTAGTCAATAAGAATCTCTACCTATCGCCATGCTAAGAAAGGTGAGATTAAAGATGCAAACTTGGATCAAGTCAAGACTATAAGGAGAGAGTTGAGATAATAAGAAATTAAATAAAGGTGAGAGAATTAGAGTGAAATTAGAAGAGTTTTTTTGGTGTTGTTCAAGACCTAAAACTATATGCATTATATACAAGGATCAAGTTCTCACACACAGTCAAGTCTAAGAATCAAAAAGGTTTATGTTCATAATGTAGAGTGATGAGAAAACAATGTTTCAAGGTGATGGATATGAGATTTGGATCAAAGGAAAACCATAAGTAAGGATCAAACTCAGATTAAGATATATTTCCATGTGAATCTTCACCTATAATAGGGTTGAATGTCTCTTAAAGTATGCAACTTGAATCACATATGGATCTCAAGAAGGTGTTGTTATGACTTCAAATTCAATAAGATTTATTCATAGGTTTGAGAATAACTTGGAATGGTTTGAAGATTTATATCAAGCCATGAACTTCAAATTACATAATAACATAGCCAATCACCTCATCAAAAACTATCTACAACCTTCTCAGTATAAGTATATCTCCAATATTGTAAAGAGAATGAGAGTAGAGTTTTCTAAGGAAAGAGTCTCACGATAAAATGAAATATTCATGAGAATTATGAAGTGTGAAATAGTTCAGGGTATTAATAATGTTTCCTAACCAAGGTACATTCTAAGATCAACCTTGAAATGTTCACCTACAACCATACTAGGGTAAATTACATTGACACATTCACATACCCTAGAAAGGTGCAAATTAAGATACATTTCAATCAAGAAGGAAACTTGAGAAGTCACCTATGATTTTAAATCAAAAATTGATATATTTTAAGCCTTCATCAATATCTTCATCTTTACTAAAGGTCTGCCAACTCATGAAAGTACAGTACATAGGCATGTGTATGAAATTAGGACTATGAGATCCTAAGAGTGCCCTTGAAGAGAAAACATACTAAGGGAAAAGATGAGAGAGATTCCCAATGTATTGAGAGTTATTAAGAGTGCATAGTTATATTGAATGTATATCAATTACTTCTAACTCCCAAATAAACACCTACAACATTGTTAGCAGAGGCAACCACTTTGAGGGAAATGCAAAGAAATGATGTTTGATAGGGTGATTAAGAATGATTTTGACAAAATAATGACAAAATATATTTTAATAATGTCCTTCTAATATATAAAAATCTTTTTTTATCATTATCTGACTCAAATACAAGGTTATATATGAATACTCACTCATATGCCTATTGGAAACACATGCAACTTAAGATAGTCTTAAGAAAAATGCATCTTGAGGCCTCTAGAAGCATGATCCAGCTATAAATATTGGTAAAAGTGATTTTAATGAGTGTTTATATATATATATATATATATATATATATATATATATATATATATATATATATATATATATATATATATATATAATCTTATTTAGGTCACATAAATAGTGTAATAATCCACTCTTTTGACACAATCTTATGCTTGTTTGTTAACACTCAACATGGAGTTTGACAAACTTCTTAGAGGGATATAAGGTATGATAGATGGTTTGAAACTAATTTAATTTTTTTTGAAGAAGATAAACATCATTTTTAGTCTTAAAAAAACTAATGAAATTGATCACATTCATAATTTCATACAATTATGCCCTTGAGGGTTAGTATAGGGAAATAGGCCATAAAACCCTTAAGAACCCTACATCATTTTTAACTGATACAAAGGATTTATTTTCATATGGTGATCATTAGAATAATGTGGATACTAATTTAAAATCCTTAAGGAGTTTTTATATTTAAGGGAATGAAAAAAACTTGTCTTTTTTGGCTCTTAAACCTTCTTTCTACACACACAGTCCAAGATAACCAATCGAGGCATAAATTCATCACATAGACATATTGATGCATATTTTCCATGGGATATAATTATTATCATGGGTTTTTTATGGTAAAATTTACTTCATATCTATGAAAATATGTTTTCCATTAGGGGTTTGTACACTATTAACTATTGTTAAGAAGTTCAGACCCTTAAAACCCTTGTGAAACCTTGAAATCTAACCAATGGAGTAAAGAGCCCTAAATTTGTATAAAAATGATGGGTTTTATCCATGAAATTATGTTAGGGGTATTATCAAATCTACCAATCACCTCCATAACCTTTTTTTTGTCACGTGCAAGACTCTTACTGTATGGACTAGGATAAATAAGTATAGTTTGAGCCTATAAACAAATAAATGAAGGGTAATTACACATTTAATGAGTTTTAGAAGTAAAATAAGGTACTAAACTTATGAAATAACCATATAAAAACCTTATATGAAGGTCTAAATTACTATTTATATAGGTATATAGTTATGTAGGTCAAAACAAGAAGTTATGTGCATGTAGGTTGAGGGTGGATAGCTTGATCAAGCCAATGTTATTTCTTAAAATACCTTATGGGTGTTATTAATATTGAATTAAATTATTATGATATTTTAAAACTCATCATGAGGTCAAAATACTGAATAAATCTCATACACCTATGTTTGTCTATTGACAATCATGAGATAATGATATCAAGAAAGGGTAACATGAGACAAAATAAGGTCATGAGGTCACTCCAAGTCTTCATGAAGATCATAATAATGTTTTAAGAGAAGTGTATCTCAAATTTTAGCTGTAGTAAAGGTGGAATGACTGATCATTTTGGCTTTAAGATACCAAACACTACCTAGGAAGCTTATTTCTTACCAAAAAGGTGACTTCACATGCTCACCATGGTAAGGATATTTTTCATGGGAAGATGAAGACTTTGGGAGGGGTATAGGGCCTGATAAACTAATTTTTTGTGGCATTGGTTCATAATTTCAACACCCAATATTTATGAATCATCATTAAGTCCTGAGTACTCCTAATCCCTCCTAAAACCCTACTATAGACCCAGTTGAGAAGATTTGGAAGGAAAGGAAACCAAATATATTGAAACCACTGACTACCACTTGGATCATCTAGTACACTCCTAGATATTCATGTCCATGGAAATTTTTTATATGGATGGTGTATGGACATGGCATAAAATAGGATTTTTAGAGGAAAAAGAGAAAAAGGAGACGTACAAGGTAGTTTAAGATGAGTCCAATCACTGGAGATGCTTTTTTGGCTCTTTTTCTACATCTTAAAATCATTATAAAATCAAAACCATGCTTTTAAGCCCATTTGTGGGTTCATTCAAAATAGCCAATCTATAGGAGTGAAGGACAAGGTGACCTAGTCACCTAATTTGACAAGTTTATAGGTGTTTTTTGCCTAGGAGGACCTATTTAATGATTTGAGGCATTGATTGATGTATCAAAATCACCATATTTGTAGGTTTCATGTAGGGTTTTCATGGTCATCAATTACTAAGAGTTAGGATACTAGGCCTAATTGGCCTAGTAGACTTAGTCAATCAATTAAATTTAAGGTTAGCATAGATAGACTATTGGATGAGTTCATGTGGAGTTATCATGGTTCATAACTAATATTTGAGTGGAAATTAGTGGCATAAATGATCTTTAAGTGGAGATTATTTTCAAAAATGGACCTAAGTGACAATTAATTTATTTGAGGACTAAAGAATGAGTTAAATGATCTTAAGTGATAATCACCCTAAATAACCTATCTTTGACTAACAATCAATGCTTATTCCATATTCTTCATGTAGGATGGAGTTTCACTTAACTTGGTTTTATGCTACAAGTAGGATAAGTAGTTATATGCTTATGATGGCCCACCACCTTGTTTCCAATGCCAAACAACTCATACAAGAGCATCAGTCAAAGAGAGTTGATGGAGGGCTATTGGCAACTATTTTTAACTAAAGTTTGTCTTGAGTTTATGGTCATTGATGAATTTTTATTCTCTCCTCTATGCCAATTTCTTCTTTTCTCTATTCATTGTTCTATATATTGAGGTTCTTAGGTGTTATTTCAAGATCTCTCTTGGGCATGATGGAACTCTACCAAGATTGAGCTTTATAACCTCTTGAATTAATAAATAAACTATTATAGTAACTCCATTACTAGATTATAGTGTGTTTATGCTTTTTCAAATGTGTAAAATTGTTTAAAATATTCCTTCAACATTTCCTTGTCACACTTATATACTGATTAGTTGTCTTATGCAAGTTGTATAAAGTTTCAAAATTTTGATGATCATGCTTGAAGTGTTATATGGCTAAAAGTGTTTTAGGAGAATCCTTATCCTTCACCCCCAAGTCATAGTCATCCATCATAGCTTCATATGAAAAATTATTTCTTAGGATCTTTAGAGATAATGTTTCAGTCTATTTTTGGTTCATTAGTGTTGTTATGAGTACAAATTTTAGTGGATGAATGATTACATTAGGTGCATCAACATCATTAGTGTAAGATTTCCCTTTCAGCCATCTTTATAACTACTTCACCCCCAAAGTCAAAGTAGGTTTTAGTAATAGATCCAAAGTAGATATATCAGAGGAACTAGCCTCATAATCTAGAGGTTTGGTCTAAGTATAGGTATCCCATAACCTATAGACCAATCTAATGTTAGTCCATGTTTGAAGTAGATTTGAACAGTCTACTTTAGCAGGGTGCAACTTGGATTGAAATATCTAAATGCTAAATATTTTTGTATTTTTGATTTATTTAAATGTTTTTAATTTTTTTTATAAATTTTTAGGAATGATAAGGATAGATGATGATCCCATATAAGGGATGATCATAAGGTGCTCTAAGATTAGGATGTGATATAATGAACTAGTCATGCTACTAAGGATCATGTATATGTGTTGAATCTAAATTTTTAGAATATGTAATACTCTCACAATGCCTCATAAGACTTTGTGATCATGAAGTAGTAGTAAAATATTTAATGGTTCATGGAAACCATTTTTTAGTTCTCTAATATTTATTAGTTGCAAGTATAAAATTATGTATTTTTACCCTCTTTGAAACATATTGATCTAATTTGAACAACTAGATGGGTCATGTGGATGTAAATGGGGACTATGTGGAGTCCACTATGTATTTTAATGCAATGGCCTCTTAAGTAGTGGTTACTTAGGAAAGGGGATTAACTTTTACTTACCCTTCACTCATGATTAACCTTAGTAGGCTTTATAATTAGATGTCTTGGAATAAAATTATCTTGTTGTAATGGATGTTCATATTGAATCCTTAAAACTTTGATTACCTATTGGCATGAATATACTTGAGGCATTTATGCACTATAGAGGGCACTACATATAGCTTAAAAATCCAAGATCATCGTAATAACATATCAAAGACTCCCATATGTAGTATAACTTAAAATTTTGTGTTTACATGTGTTTTACCAACATGTAAAGTTAAATCAATCTCACCAAAAGATCTTGTTTTTCCCATCGAATGATCTGATCATCTTGATTGATGGGAATAAAACACCTTGTGTATATACAAAATGTGACAGTAATGCCATAGTACATAAATTATCACTAGAACCATTATCAACCATAACATTTTGTATAGACTAATGATCAACATGTGCTCTAATAAAAAATAAGTTAGGATCTAAGTCATCATCCATAATTTCACTATCATCAAATGAAATAGGTCTAAACCATATGAGGGATATCATGTGTAAGTGTGCCAATAATCCCATCTAATGAGTACCCATAATGTGGTATAAGAGGATGTGAATTATATTCCATTTTCACTTCTAGGACTTACATATAATGATATTGTAATGGATTGTTAAATATCTTCTAATTTTTATGGTCACCATGTTGTGATCTTAAATCCTTTGGTAAATCATCAAATGTGAAATTTTAACTATTAATGAGATCATGTATGTTGTTCTTCAACTTGAAACATCTATTCATGGAATTCCCAACACATTGGTGATATTCATAATAATTATTTACATCATATCCTTTTTTGTAGATGTCAACTCATAGAAACCTCTAAGGGAGGATGGAGAGATATGAGGTGACACTCCACTAGATTTTTAAGGAGTAAAGATGGGGTCTCAGGTAATTGTGTAAATTATATCTTAGGTGTATTGGATAATATGAGTTGATTAATTTGTTGTGACACTATTTTCATCATTATTTTTTATTTCTTATTATTTTTTTGAGGTTTCACCTTATATCTTAATTTGATACAAAACTTGGTATTGGATGTAGTCGGTGTGTTGGATACATACTTAAGTTTGTTCAATGTAATATGTTTATTTTATCCATCTCAAGAAATATGTCATAAGTCTTATAAATATTTAAAATTATTGAAAACAATAGACTCATGTAGTGGGGTAAAAAACTTTACTTTAAGATACCTTGAATCTCTTTATCTTCCATTGGATCTTCCATTTTGGCCGACATTGTCTTCTACCTCAAAACATATTTGTTGATAGGCTCATAGGTTTCTTATTTAATATTTTTAATTTATGCATATGACATATTTTGTGTAATGTGTATAGATAAATGTGTTATAAAATTATCCATTAGAGGCTTGAATTATTTTCTTGATTGTATTGATAGACCATAGAACCATCTAAAAGCATAGTTCTTTAGGCTTCTTGTAAATAATTATGTTAAAATTTTATCATTGGAATCATAATCAAGATATGGCATAGAAAGATTGGATATGTTATTCAAGATCACCCTTGACATCATAAAGTGTGACCTTGGGTACCACAAAATTGATTAGTAAAGGGTGAAAAGATATCTCAAGTGCAAGAAGATTACACAATACATCTTCTTGATCAATAACATGAGTTGATTTTTAATCATTTTGCTCAATATTTGTAATCTTAGCCTCTAAATATTGGAGATATTTGATAAGAGTTTACATAGTAGGTCCATTGGGATTAAGATTTGATATTTTTTAAGTCACCAAAGGGGATGCAACATTGATTGTGTTGATGTAGGCATTGAAACTAGTAATTGAGTTGAAGTAGTGATTGTTCCCATGAAGGATATAACAACATTTATTTGTTCTTTTGGGAACAATGGCTTAAATACATATCCCATGCCCCCACTATATGTAACAATTAATGATGCGCTAGAGGGGAGGGATGTT